>JAPWLS010002484.1:0-127268 GCA_028551675.1 Tineola bisselliella
CACTCTTTAGTTAACCACCTTGGGATACACGACATTTTTTGTTTTATTATCAGGTGCAAGAACAAACAACGCAGATGGTCTTCCGACCCGTGAACATGCCACATATAATTGACCATGGGAAACACATGGATTTTCCAGATTCAGACCACAAACTTTCAAAGATTGGCCTTGTGATTTGTATTTGTTTAGTTGTCATTTCCGTTTTGTTATTCCATCTCAGATACGTTTTTGGTATATCACGTTTTATAATGACTTTTGTTGCATTATGAATAAAATATAAATGCAGTTTTAACATGAAAAGCTGTTTATTTTCAATCACAATGACATAATTGGCAATAGTATTTTAAGCCTAGAATATTAATTATGTAACATTACTCCTCCTGAAAGCTCAATATCCGAAACGCGCAGGAGGTTTACGTCGTTGTGTGGAACGACGTGGTGCCGAATGACATCCTTATCATCGTTGTTCTCATCGTTAGTTTCCCTTCGCCTAAGTTGATCAGAGTGTTTCCGTTTGATTACTCCATTGTTCATTTCAACTTGATAGGAGTAAGGCCCGGTGCGTTTTGATGTATTCCCTGGTTCAGAGCCTTTTCCTATAGATTTGTTAACCCAGACCATGTCTCCAATCGAATATTCTGGCGGAATAGTTTCTTTAACTGATGGCTTGAGTTCCTGGAATAACCCAGCTCTTTCAAGATCTTCCTTAACACTTGACTTAAGAAGATCAAACGTAGTGCGCATTTATCTTCCAAACAACATTTCACTTAGTTGGTATCATTACCTTAGTTGGCGAATCTTTTTTATTCACTGGATACGTTTGGTTGCTTTCATTGTCGCTAGATTCGCTAGACGTGTTGTGTCGTGCTAGGCGTCTCGTTCGAAACTATTTATGCATTGCTTTGCCGCTACTAATGCACACTTTTGAGAAGTGGTTGTTCTTCCCGCATAACCTACAGCGTTTGCCTCTGGCTGGACATTCCTCTAAATTATCGTGATAGTCTCCAAGGGTGTAGTTGTAAAGAAAACTGATAGATTGTTTCACTTTCTTCCCGATGTCTTTTTACAAAACACACTTTTTCCGAGAGTACGTACGTTTTCTTGCCATAATAATTGTTCAATACAATAATCCCAATCTTCATTGTAGGGGTTGAAAACATCGAAGTTAAACTTGCCGATCGACATCGTTATTTGCATTATGAATAAAATATAAATGCAGTTTTAACATGAAAAGCTGTTTATTTTCAACCACAATGACATAAGTGACAATTGTATTTTAATTATGTAACAATTTTTATTCCCTTTGACGTATTATGTCACGCCACACGGGAACGCAGTCGAACGGGATAAAAAGTATCCTATGTCCGTCTCCTGGTTCTAAGCTACCTCCTCACCAATTTTCAGCCAAATCGGTTCAGCCGTTCTTGAGTTATAAATAGTGCCACTAACACGATTTTCCTTTATATCCAACGGGATAAAAAGTATCCTAAAGCCTTCCCCCGGCCCTAAGCTACCTCCCCACCAATTTTCAGCCAAATCGGTTCGGCCGTTCTCGAGTTATAATTACAAAGAAATAATGTTAACGATAAATGACCACAGTTGGCAACTTGCATCGCGGACGTGAATGCGAAACTGCATAATATGCGTGACTTGTTTGCTCATTTGTCACTCTTTGTTTGTCTACTGATTAAAGCTGAGTAATTTTATGGAATTTTGTTTACCTATAATTGAATTAGTATTAACAATTTAAATCAATATGACTTATATATCACCGGGTCCTACTAACATAGTCTCAACTAGCTAACAAATTTAAAAAAATCAACAGTTTTTTTTGAGATACACAATAAAATAACGAAGAATCTACACAAACAAACTATGCATAATAACAAATTTAGATCGTTTTTCAGTAAAATTGCGATTTTGTAGATCTTACCATGTTAACAGCACCCGGCAATATGTAAACAGTTTAGATTTGACATTAAAATTGCAGTAGTTTTTGAAACGTATGTCAGAGACTAACGTTCGGAAAACTGTGGGTTTATCACGAATTTTAGTCTGGCTTTCGAACCGAGTCCGCTTCAAGCGATTTGTATGGAAATTTAAGCAGCGCCACCGCGTGCGGATTTGGAACTACAATATTTTAGATACTTTTTGTTAATTTTCGAACGTCTCGATCTTTCGTTCATTTGATAGATTGCTGGTACTTGTTAGTCTTTAGTAAAAATTCATGATCCCGATTGCTAACGGATCCGTTTTACTTGTGACAGCTCGATTCGAAAGCCAGACTAAATTCGTGATAAGCCCACTGTTTGCATTTGGAGATAAGAAACAAATGCGGATTCTGTTAGCGCATTTGCACTACAATGTGGTATTAAATTTTACTCCATTGTCAATAAAAGGTAAATAATACAATAACACGTGTAATGATCACCAAACCGGATTCAAACCTGTATCCAAACCCTTCGATTACATATAAAAAATAAAGGAAAAAGAGGTGGTGCAACAAGTGACTTATTTGTAAATACTGGCTGGTAATTTTAAAACCGTGGGCGGATTAGATTTACGTTTCAGTACAGCCTCTTTAATGAGTATTCCCGTCGGACTTCTGCGTGGGTTGCCTACTTGTTATATTAATAATATTTAAACATACATTGCCGGTTTTATTCTTCAAATAAACCAATGCAAACTCTTTTACGGAACAAAAAAATTAATGTAATGCCAAATATGATTGTTTGTTGGTGTTAACGACCCATTGCCACATCTTTAACGGGCATTCTTAAATGAATAAAACAGATTATCAACCAAACTGAACTCAATCTAAATAAGCTATAAAATCATTGGTATTGTTCTACATTCTAAAAATACTTTTTAACTACATATATATAGGTATATTTTTTATTATCAAAGTAAAATAACAGTATGATTTTCGATGAAGGATACTTTTGTTATTTTTTGACAAAATCTGTTAGGTTTGTAAAAGAACGTCCCATATACAAATAAAAAGAGTTAGTCTTTATCAATAAATTTATTTTGTTTAATTTTACTGAAATAAGCGTATCAAAAGCATTGCAACCAAGATTGACTATAGCCGTATGTAATCAAAACAAACGCGATAGTAATCCACATAAAATCTTTTTTCGGCTAGAGTTTTCTGTTTAGACCGCAATAGAAAGGGAAAAGAAGCCCAGAATGTGCGTGGGCAGTACTTTATAGCATCACGATGAGTTTATAGACCGGTCTGATGATTGCAAGACCAGTTGACCAACCAGTCGTACGACCCCGTAGATGTGCCCTTTGTATATCAATTTTTAAAGGTAAAAAGTTACGTAAACCCTTTAAGTTTAAGATTGATGTTAAGTGTAAACATGGGTATGTGATAATTGTGTTAATGGGTAAATGGAGCGGTCAAAAATTATTATTATTGTGATTGATGTGCAACTTCTTCGACGTCATTATGTAACAATGTAATCATACACTTAGAAAAAAGGGTCTAATAGTCACAATTACCATAAGTTTTTTTTTAAATTTTGTTTTATCGGATTAAAAACAAAAGCCTACTACATGCGGTCCGGTCTTCTTATTTTTATAGTAGCCTGGCATATTACTACACGCGGTGATAATGAGCAAAAACAACTGCTATCACATAAAAATGTCTATAGGCCTTCGCTTCACTTGAGTAGAATGAGATACGCCGCCCTTGATAGTTCATAGTTCATACTCACCGCGCTTGTTACGCTATATTTTTATTCGAAAAGCATTTGTGTCTTTTTGTAAATTAAATTTGTCCTTGCCCCTACCACACATTCATAATTCTAATTAGAGGTCAAGGCATCATACTATTTAGTATACTACGAATGTATATATAATATTTATGTAACTAATATAATATATATTATTAATGTTTCATTTTATATATGTATAAAAATAATACATACATAAATAATTGTAGATACTTGACTGTACTAGATTAGTCAATAGGTTTAATTATTTAAAAAAGCATTAAAATTGATTAACTTATTAAACTTCGAAAGATAAATGAAATATATATTAAGACATAGTTTGAATGTCAGTAACTAATTATTTTCTTATGCAAAAAAAAATTAAATTAAGTGAAATCTTAAATACAAAAAAGACGAACAGAGGCGGAAAAATCGTTCCCAATAGCGTCAAAAGGTCGTAAATATTACGAAATGTTTTACTGAAATCGAAATCTTTAATGCATTTTTTTTTAAAGCAGAAGTTAATCTTTTCACATGTCAGACGATCTTGTTATCTCACATCGTGATTCAGCAAAAATACTTAATGCTATAATTATTAAGCGAAAACATATATTTTGTATTTAATTAAACCGAGTTTTAAAAAAACCATTAAGTAAAATGGATTCAAATTTCATCGAAAAGAAGAATGTTTTGCTTAAAGTTATTATATAATATATAAATAAATTACGTCAGAAAATACTTTATGGATATCATTCTGAACCAGTAAAAGAATGATAGAAGACAAGCAGTGAATAAACAAGCACGACATATTATAATCTAAGTAGCAATAAATATATCGAAAGCGTATCTACATGTAACTGCATGCTACTGCATATGGGCATCGCTAGTGTTGTTCTTGTGCTTAATGAGGTGGCATGTATTCATTAAACTGGACATTAATCGATTTAACAATGGATATATCGATTCATAAGGAAGTTTAGATATTTTATGTAAATTGCAAGATCTACCACTAAGAGTATCTGGGAAGAACTACCATGAGTTTCATTAATAAGGCGGAATATTGACAACTAGCTGTCACAGTATTTCAGTCAGTATCCAATACAAATGTTTAAAAAGGAGAAAAGCTTTGTCTTATTGGAATTAAATTCTTAATAGAAGGACAGTTGTATATGAATTATATATTGTGTTAATTTTGTAATATTTTATTGCATCGAGTGTATAGTTTAATTTCCTTAGTTGATTAGATTATTCTAACAGTTTCTAAACAAACGATAATAATAACATAGGACTCCATTCAGTAATGTTGTAACGTAACCAGCTCCATATACACAAACGTGAAATAATAAAAACATCTCATACAACGAAGTTAATTTATGACGAAGTATCTTTATACATACTATTTGGTAATTAGTAAATATCACTGAGCTATTACGAACAAATATACAAATTTTTGTAGCAAACTTCCGAGAGTTGACTCACAATATTTAAAGATCAAAGACTTCTTGCCTTATTAAACATAACATCAATCTAGCATCGTCAAAATATTGGGAAACTGATTTGTAAATGCATCAAAATGAATGTAAGAAGGAAGTAGTAACATTATCTTGAACTCGATAGTAAATTAGATCGGCAGAGGTAAACCTTCAATCACGCTCTATAAAAGTCTTCCAGTAGCCCGATCTGTGACCGCATTCTGTCTGATGTTAAGCTAGAGTGCGGTCCATGAGATATGCACCAAGTTCCCGGAACACGCTAGGTCATTTTTTTAGTCGAAGAAATTTTTAAATAACAGCGAGAATCCCACCTAGAAAATGTCTACGCATAAGTGAGATCACCATTATAAAGTTATAAAGATTTTTAATTACCTTTAATATAGGAAACTTATTGTAAAACATAATTTACTTACTCATAAAATTGTCTGAAAGATTATCCTCAATATAAAGCTATACAAAGTAAATAGTTTTATAGAGTGTCTAGACATGCGTTTATCCGAGTGTCAATGTGCTGAGAGGGTGAATAACCAGGGAAACTACACTTTTAAAGTTTGTTTCAAAGATATTTCTAAAGTGACGTATGTGCCTATTTTATCTTATAATGTATGTAACCAATTTATAGAGTCTAATATATGAGAGGAGAGATCTACAATGTGGATTTGATAAGTTCCTCGTTCGTATAGTTTAATAGGAAAAATCCTCTAATTATACCTATTAAATAAATAAATATATTACATTAAAATAAATTACTAAAGTAATTACGAGGAGTCATGTCAATTTAAAAAAAATAAAATATTATATGAATGTGTACTTAAATAACGTAAAATATCTTTTGAAATACTATTTTGAAGGGTAACTATTAGCAGATTGTTTTAAACAATTGAAACCCGTTATTCTTACAAGTGGCCGAAGTCAAGTGTTCTGAGGCGAGTGCGCCGGAAGGGGAAAATGCATTAAATCGGGGTCGATAATGTTTATTATAAACATTATAGGTGCTAATATATTTAAACGGTCATCCGTCATTGCGGTTATTAGAATGCGTAAACGTTATTAAAATTAAGACGAAATGGGTCATTTTAACCGAGTTGGAGATATCAACCAAACCAACTGGCATGAATTCCCCGAATAATATTTGTTCGTGGGGCGAATTAATTTATTTAAAAGCAGTATGATAAAACTATATAATTTTTTAATATAATAATATTAGCAGATATTGATCAGACTGTAGGCGAGGGTACCGTCCACTTTGGTAGGATTGACTTCTTAAAACCGAACCACGATGACACATGACACAGGCGTTACACTTGAAAACTAAACTAATGACCAGCATAGGTATCCTTGATGCTATTTTAATTCTTTCCAATATTACAGCCATCAATTGTGACTTTTAATGTTTAGGTCCAATTGATTCTGTTCGATTCGTCTCATGGGTCGAATTTGTCTCAGGTCGAGTTGTGTAACTGTTTCTTCCGTTACAGTTTGGTTTTATAATTCAGTGGCAAATGCGTTATGTTATTGCACAGTTGTGCATATGTTGGCGGATGTTTATTTTGTTTGTACTGTTGCTGTACCGACCTATTTTTAGATGGTATCGTGATCTGAGACGCTTTCTCATTTACTAATGAACCTTTTTCTAACAATATTATATAAACTTACTTGGACGTAGCACTTACACCGACTTCCATTTTCAAATTATTTTCAATAAATATAATTTAAAAAAAAAACAATATCTAACATTTTTTACGTGTTGCAAACAAAACATAATTTATTTTTCAAATGTAGTATTTTTATTTATAGTAAGAAATGGCTTTACTCTCAAAGTAATAAAAAGATAATAATATAGCAAAATTAATATAAAAATAATGTTAAAAATAAACGAAATTATTTTAAAAAACTGAATAATTTTAAGTTTGTAAATTTATATATTTTTATTTATTGGATGTACCTAGTTAATGAAAAATCTTACAGTTACATTATATAACAAATGACAAATGAATTGCCAACCTCAGTGACATATTAATTCGTTGGCAATATGGCGGCAAAGTGGGTACAGCTCAGTAATATAACAAGCAATATTATTAGTAAAGATTGTTATTCGCCATAAAACATAGATTAAGGGCGTGGTTATTAGATAATTTAACAACTAAGCTTATTTGAATAAAGGGAACGGATATTGGAAAATGGGGCAGGCAGGAAATTCGCCTATCGATCGGAACCACTTCATTTTGATTGCGTCAGTCATCCTCTGAGATGGGCGACTTGACCACAATCATTTTAAAACTAAAATATAGTTAGCTTAAAAAAATAACATACTGCTTTTATTAATTGAACAAAATAAGGGTTATTATTTATTTTTTAAAATTACGTGCAATATGCTCCATACCACCTACATTTTACATTGACACGAACGGCTTCAATATTTACTATAAATGAATTATAATCATAATTAAAGATATGTGCTTAAATATTAATTCAATAAAAAAACATGACAATATTAATTTAAAAAAAAAACAAATCGAACTTCAAATAAAAATATAATCCGATAGTGTAGACGGAAAGAATCACTTTAATTAAAATACGATTCTCTTTCAAAATCTCAATTTCCAATTTTAACACTAATTCATCGACATAAACATGGTGAAACTTAACCTAAAGGGCAATAGGTTTCACTAATAACGACCTAGGTGTAACACTTTAGGCAAGCAACTATAAACTTAATGCCTTTGTAATAAAACTCAAAGTATTTACTATTAGTAACATCTCATTTGTGGTTTAGGTTACGAGCAATATAAGAATGACATGTACACTTATTACTACAATTGTTTTCTTCCTTTCTAGTCAATTTAAATTGACATTTTTATAACTTCTCTTAAAAATTTTAACGATCACTTCAAACTAGTGCCAAGACGTGGCTTTGCATGCGAAAGACATCAACTAGTGCGTGAGCGGAGATAACTGCTTTCACAGTCAAATATCATCTCAACAATCATCTTCACTATGCCGACTTGAGGAGACAAATGTGGTCCGTCTAGAAAGACGAGATACATTCCTCTCATTGTATGCGGTTACTTTCAATCTGATCCCGAACCGCGATTAGGTCACTCCAGGTATTATCTTAGTAACCTATGATAGGTGTATTCAAAAGACAAGCACTCTCACATCAATTATTAGAACAGGCATTGGGCCAAGAATCAGCATGTGCATTTAGCAATCAAAAATATTCTAATTCTTTTTATTGGATTCCCATTGGCATTGAAGCGCATTTGTCATGTCAATCTTAATAACAATTAAGTATAATTTAGTTCATTTTATGTTTATTTTAGACGTAAAATGACCAATACTTTATGACATTTATTTAATAAACGATAAAGATTTCCTTATATCTTCATTGTATGATCAACATCAATTTATATCGGGTCTAATCATCTAAACAGCTAAAACTTCATCCCACTGTATTGTCATCGATCTACCCTTAAGAAGACATTGTTTAATTTTCATAGTTGTGCAGATAATTGTAAACAATCTGTATATAAACATATAAAGATACAAGGACCCTGACCCCAAAGTGGGATAGCTCGCTGCCGACACAACATAACCATATAACCCAGACTCGAATTCATTTCATATGTCTGATTAGAGCGCTTACCATTGTGCCAGAAATACAATCGATACATAAGAGATTTGTAATTAATTAATCATAAATTTTATATGTAAAGCGCATCATGCCCAAGATAATGAATGAAACTCAAATATTTTTTTCCTGCTACTCAAACATTCCATTGACGCACTTAAATTTATAATATGATAGCTAAAGGTAAATCGTTTCATCCTGTGTGAGGGATAATATTACTGGATTAACGTCTGTCACTTACGCGAATAACCGAAACTGACACATTTACGCTCTAAAAATTTTATGAAAAACAAATATATCATTTTTCTTTTGTGTAGCTCATAATCAAAATAACACAAAATAAAAACTAAAAGCATTTATTAATTTATATATTTAAGTCACACGAAAATAAAAAACATAGGATGAAGGTAAGTTATAAAATAATTACATTAAAAGCCGGATCGTACAATAGACGTGAAATAAATCAAAAATAAATATAAGAGAATTATAAGTGATTTAAAAATATTTACCTGCTTATCATAACACCAAATACCACCACATCTAAAGCAATCATCGCAATTTGTAATACTAGTTTCATTATTACAATCTCTAGCTTCATTTAATGTAATAATTGTCATTATTGTAAAAAATAATACACTTTTACCCGCCATTTCCACTAAAACTTAAATATCGTTAAAAATAAATAAAAACAGTTAAATCGCTTCCACACACGACCGGCGCGCGAGATATTTCGTAAAAACTGACCCGATTACGCCACCACGAGCGCCTCAAGAGACGACTAGTCACAGACTAACCAGAAAACTCGATTATGTGAAACAAATGAATCATTTCCGTAAAGGCGAATAATATTCATCGAGACGTCCCATTACATACGCATACTGATATTAATTACATATAAATTATGTTTAAAACTTATTATTATATATCTTTTTGTAACTATTTTGTGTAAATTTAAATTAAAAATTGCAAAAAGGAGTCAACGCATCTACTTCAGTTGGGCGGAGAAAGAACTCCTTAACGCCAGCAATCTAACCAAACCAATTATCGGTCCACCACAACCAACGATCGCGGCAACCGACCCTGCAAAGCACTGCATTAGTACAATAATACGATAATGCATTCACTGTGTAGGTATGGACTCCGATGTTGATGTCAAAGAAACTTATACTTCAATTAACTCAAAGTGTTTTATCGATTGTGTGATATTGGAATTTCTTACAGAGAAACACTTATGGTTGAAAGCATGAGAGTGAAAGAATAAAAAAATTTGCTTTAACCTAGTGACATCTAGTGAGTGTGAAAATAATCATAATTTTATGGATTAAAAAATGTGTGTAGGTAGGTACCTATATTTTATATAAAACGAAGTAATAAAAAAAATACAATTTTTTAAAGAAAAACGTTTTTTATCGTAGTTATTGACTTACAAAAGTTAATTTGAAGGAAAGAGGTGACAAAGCAATTTGTGTGAGAGAATTTATTTTAACTAACAGATCTACCGAACGTTGGATTGGAGTAGGTAGTACTGGCTGGTGCATAAATAGGATTACTAGTTTCTGGCCATAAAGCTGCTGCATATTGTTGTTTAAATTGCTCATATTCTCGACGATCACGAGCATGTGTCAGACACTTCCACCCTGTCAAAGTTAACAAGCCTGTAACTATTACTAAACCGAGAGATAATCCTCCAAACACTGAAACAAAAAATAATTTTATATTAATTTTCTATTGTTTTGAAAAGAAGTAAGTAATAAAAAATAAAATAGTTATATAGTATTTAAAAAGACAGAATTTCGATAAATTGGAAAAAAGATTCAATTTTTCAATCTTAATTTTAATTAATTCTTACATAAATTGTTTTTTTTTTAAATCTGTTATTACCAAAACTCAATAACGCCTTTAATTAATGAAATAGCAATTTATTATTTGACGTTTAGTTTAATTTTTTAGGAGTTTATAATGAAAAAATTTAACTTACTAAAAAAACTTTCAGCGCAATCGCTTTCCAATTGCACCATCATCTTTACATACTTTCCATTATATTTATATGAAAACAAAGTATAACATCCAATACCAGTCTTGACATCTTTACACTCAATCCAATCCCCACTAACTTGAGTAATTTTCTCAACAAATTCTGCCAGAATCAAATTGTCACATTTATGTTGACAGAGATCCGTGTTATTTTTCTGTCGATAATAGCAGAGAGCGCATTCTGTGAGTAATACGCATTGTCTTGAGTTGCAGTAGGGACTAATGCAGTCCTGGATATTACAATGGGGTTGAGTTCGTTTTCTAACATCCCAAAGTGGTGTCGGATTACATTCACATGCACCACAATTGCATTTACCTCTATCTGAACAGACCTGGAATTAATTTCATTTTTAAAGACTTAATTAACGATTGAGAGTATAAATATAATAATATTGACACAAATTTTAGGTCGTGTGTGTAGTATTAATGTTAAATAATGTCGGCTAGTTTTTTAATTCTAGATTGTTATCTATGGATAATTGTAATAGACGCATGTTTAGGAAAATCTTTCATTTGTTTTATTTTTATTTTTTAAACTAAATTGTGACATCCCTACTAATATTATAAATGTGAATGTGAATTTTTTTGTTACGTTTTCACGCACGCACGGTTAAGTACCGATCATCATGAAACCTTGTACACATATTTTTGGAGGTGCCTACTAGAAGTAACATAGAATACTTTTAATTATTTTTTACTATAGTTTCCAATTGACTATAGTTTCAGCTGTTTGGAAAGATCTCTGATACTTATTTAATGACTTAAATGCGAGCGAAGCCGCGGGTTAAAGGCAGTATTCTATAAAGCAATGTCCTGTGAAGTGTAGACTGCAGAGTGAACATGAATAAATTGATGCTGACCGAATGTGAAATAGGGTCAATGCAGTCGTCCACTGATGTAGTACAATCACAAGCGTCATTCTTCCAACCGGAAAAACATCTGCAAGTTCCACATTCACATAATCCGTGTCCAGAGCACAGTGTGTTGTCATCTATGTTTATATGACAACTACTTTTATCACAATTGCAATACGGACCTGCAATTCAGAAACACTATTTTTTATTATATTTATATTATTAAAAAATATTACGAATTAATATTTGTTTCAACCGGGGATCGAAACCGGGGCATCTGGCTTGCTTACGGCTACGCCAAATATAATATAAGTATGTTTCATTCATCTCGTCCTATGTGCTAATATCATTGGTGAATATATTATTACCTTCATAATTCTCATAGCAATTGCATGCCCCACAAACACATTCTCCATTACCGCTGCATATAAGTTTGGTTGTATTATCTACACAAGATTGATTATCAGAAAAGCCACTTTCGTTTGTTTTACATTTACAATTATCTCCGTGTCTGTAAGTAAAAGAAGATTTATCGCTAAACTATTGTCTACTATTCCTATGCATAATTAAAAATTAGAAGCAGTCAATAGAAAAAACTTGCCTGTTTTCATTACATTTGCATATCCCACATTCGAAGGTCCCACCACCAAAACATTTTAAAGAATTCAATTCAGAACTCCTTTCACAATCGCACTGTTTCAAAATATCAATGTCTAAGGTAACCTTTTCCTTTAAGCCTTCCGGTACTAGATTTATTGTAAAATTATCAACTTCACTGTATGATAAAACTTTTATTGTTGCTTCAAAATCAATGACACCTTTACTTAGGACACAATTTTCATTTCTATTTTGTTTGCCCGCACTGCAGTCTGGCTTAAATGTAATTTCTGTGTTTTTAGACAATTTATTATAAAGGAAAATCGTTTTTATTCCAACTGTTTTTGATATTTTCTGAAATAAAGTTGTAATATTATTTGGATCCAATTAAATCTCATTCTTTTTAGATAACCTCAAGGCAACTTAGGTACCTTATAAATATCGGTCAGTTTCTTCACTATTTCATTATTATTTGTCAATGAAAAATGATGCGATCCTTTAATTGCTTTTTGTAACAAATTGTAGCAACCAGCAGCGTTGCGATTTGTTGAAATAAACATTAATACTATTTCGTTATCTGACGCCAATTTGTTGATTAAACTTAGTGATGGATAATCTAAATCGCGTTCTTTACTATAAACCTTATCTTTCAAATAACATTTCCCGTCATGAGCTTTAAATATTCCCGCCCATTTAGCATCTCCTGCCGCGTGATATGGACCATCTGTCATGAATACTATAATTTTTCTAGATTCATTTCTCCATCCTATCTCGTGTTTGCAGGCCATTACTTGTGACAATGCATCGAAACCACCCTCAGGGCCATCGAAGTTTGTTCCTAATTTATAACTGTCTACACTTTTTAGGAACTCTTCTACGTTATCTGTTAACCTTAATTCATTTTTAAAGGAGTATGTTATGGTTCCACTTTGTCTAAAATATTAAAGTTATTTTTTTTTACCTTTAATTCTAAGGATAATTTAAATTTAATTAGTTGTTTCAGGCGTTACTTTGCGGAAATCCATATTAAATGAAATTAGTTAAAATTATTTTGCTTATAATTCCCGCTACAACATTCAGTAATTTGTCTCGACGCGTTTCATGATGTCATCAGTCGTTGAAGCGAAGCCGAAGCGACCGCACGTATCCTGATGATGCCACGTGAAGTGGCGAAACGCGTCGAGACAAATTACTGAATGTTGTAGCGGGAATTATAAGCAAAATAATTTTAATTAATTTCATTTAATTTAAATTTGTTTATTACTGATATATAATTTCTACTCACATAACAAATGGCATAAGATTTTTGTCAATAAATGTCCCTAATCCCATATAAACATTATTAGTCAACGCTCTCATAATTCTATAAATTTCATGTCCTTGCTTTTTCACAGCTTCCTTCGTCGCCATCATAGATTGAGATGCATCTAACAGGAAATACAGGTCTACTGGATAATGTTTCGCAGCTAAAAATTGAAATTTAAACTTATGTTCTTCCCCAACTCGAAGTTTTAATTTTATTCTTTGAGGTCTAATTTGTATTATAGTTCCAGAATCCGAGTTAAAGTCTTTATTTTCAATTATTGCGTTGGTACTTCTTGGATTTTGTAGGTCACTTTCAATGCACCAATTTATTTCGTTAATTGGTTTACATCTAATATTAGTTATGTTTTCCTGGAAATACAATTATTATATTTTTGGTCTGCAAATCCTCGGTATTTCAGTACCTAGTCATAGGATAAATCCTAGCCTTGCCAGTGATTAGTAAACCCACCAGCCAATGCCAATCCACTTACCGATGCACACCAAACACACATTTGAGGATCCAAAATACACTCCTGACACGTCAATTTTGATTCACATGAGTTCATTGCCGCCATGACCGCAAAATTATGCAGTAAAATAGACAATATTGTGTTTAAAACGTACATGATTGTTTATTTAAGTACTTAAACTAAATTACTAACAATGCTCCACATCTCGTTTATGAGGAAAAATGTGATCTTTACCATTGGTTGTTATTTTAGGATAGAGATATTTTTCCTTAATTAACATCTTTTATTTATTTATTTATACTTTAATATTTTTAAAGAGTGAGGTGTAATTATTGAATAGTTCTACATCTTCACTTTGAAGTAGACAACAAATAACAAATTTATGGTAAAAATTAAATGGTAAAAATCAACGTTTTTCTATACTAGGTATAAATATTTTGGTTTCGTTTCATTAAAGATTAATCGCAATAAATTCCATTAATAACTTTGTATTAAATAGTGTGTTTACAAGAAAATTCGTTAATTTTTAAAGATTATTGTTTTTTTTTCTATTTTTTTTTTTATATGCACAATATACATTTTATAACATTAATAATATACTTTCTATGTATAAATAAACTTATCTATTCGGAATAAGGTTGCATGCATTGAATAAATAAAGTTTTAATTAATTATTTCATTCTATGTTCCTTTTTAATCCATTTACATGTAAATTCAACCCATATTTTAATTATAGTACCTACATATTATTTATCGTAATGACGTTATTAATTTACAACACAAGGATGGTGATCAGGAAAAGGTCATTATTCAAACTAAAGTCCACGAAGCGGTTATTTATACAATGAATTTTATTACAGTAATAATAATTTTATTAAATATATTAGAATTTGAGATGGTGTTCTCTGATTCGCAGTGTAGTAAGATAAAGAAATGCGGTGAATGTGTTGGTTTTGCAAAGACTTCGTGTTATTGGTGTTTAGCGGTAAAACTTTTTTAGTAATCCACTACTTACTGACATCCCTTTAATTCCCATCCTATTAGTGGATATAATTGCTACTTCCGAATAGATTCCGAAACGTTATGTTTTTTTGCATTGTTGAATATTTTTAAAGTAAATTTAAAATAATAAATTATTTATCACTAGGATGAATATGAAGGAAATCGTTGTGATGTACACGAAGAATTGTTGAAGAAATGCAAAGATAAAATATATCCAAATAATAAATTGAAATTGTTAGAAATTGTTAAGAGCGACAATTTTAGTTCTGACATGGACAATGTTGTTCAAGTGAAGCCTCAACACTTAAAAATTCACGCATATCCAGGGACTAAAACGACTTTACAAATGCTTTACAAAGCCGCTAAAGATTATCCAATAGACATTTATTACTTGATAGATAATTCTTTTTCCATGTCAGAACATAAAAATATGTTGGCTTCCGAAGGCAAAAGGATTCCAGAGAGTCTCAGTTCGATATCTAACAACGTGTATATGGGCGTTGGTACGTTCATTGAGAAACCGGCGATTCCATATGCCCAGTGAGTATTATTAGCATTTAAGTATTTTTATTGTTTAAATACCTATAGTATGCATGTTAGTTAGTCAAGGCTTTATATTATATATGTACCTACTTATTATTTTTGAAAAAATAACTAGTTTATAAATCATCACAAAGGTCTAGATACGATTTTTTATGTCAACTGCGATTCTTTATGTATTTTTAATTGTTACAGACATGTCAATAATGCCTACAGTTACCAAAATCATGTCTCATTAACAAACGACATGGACAGGTTCACTAACGCAATACTGAATATGCGTTCTGGCTCAAATTTGGACGACCCAGAAGCAGGATTTGATGGCCTCATGCAGGCAATGGTGTGCAAAAAACAAGTTGGCTGGAGGAATACTTCTCGAAAAATTATTGTTGTAGCAACAGATAATACGTATCATAGTGCTGGAGATGGCAAAATTGTAGGAGCGTTTAAGAGGAATGATATGGTGTGTCACACAAAAGATACAGGATATTACATCGATGAATTATTGTACGATTATCCATCTGTCAGTCAAATTAACATGATCGCAGTTAAACATGGATTTGTTATTATATTCGCTGCTACTGCTTCAATGAAGGAAGTTTATCAAAATTTAACGAATGCAATTAAATGGTCCATCTATGCGGAGTTGCAAGAAAATTCCAATATTGTAGAAATTATCGAAAAAGAATATACAGTACGTTGATTCTACTTTTCTTTGACTTTGCTTTTCAAAATAATAAATAGATTATGTTCTTTTTCAGAAATTAACACAATCGTTACAATTAATCACAACGGCTTCAAATAATATGGATTTAAAATTAACACCAAATTGTTTAGGACAAGGCAATGAAGATTGTAAAATAGAATACAAGCAAGTTAAAAATATAAACGTCACTATAGAAATTAAAGATTGTTTGGCTCAGCCCGAATTTGTTGAGATCAGCACTCAAACTGGGGATAAACTTATAATAGAAGTTGAATCAATTTGTAATTGTGAATGTGAGAAGAAAGGAATGCAGAAGAATTCAATGAAATGTTCATCAAATGGAACTCTGGAATGTGGAATTTGTAAATGCAATGAAAATAGGCGAGTTAAAGCTTTGATGTCAATTAAACAATTTTAGAGATTAAATTCTTTTTGCAACTGAACATTTAAAATATATTCACAGAAGCGGCCATAAGTGTGAATGTGATGTAACAACAAGTTTTAATAAAAATTATATGAATAAATGCAAAATGAACGGCAATAATACCGAAACTTGTAGCGGAAGGGGAGTTTGCAGGTCAATACTGACTTTTAATTTTTCTTACAATCTTCTAGTAATAAATGACTTTCTGACTACAATTACGATTTGCATTAACATTGCTTGAGTCCTCTTATAAGTTGAATTTATAGCTGTGGTGTGTGCGTGTCGTGTGACAAAGGATTTTCTGGGCCATTCTGTCAGTATGATGAACAACGTTGTAGAAACAGTGAAGGTGAACTGTGTTCTAATAATGGGAAGTGTTTTGAAGGTAAATGTATATGCGACGAAGACGGTGATTGGAGTGGAGATTATTGTAATTGTCAAAATCAAAAGTGTATTGCCCCGTATTCAAAAGAGGTAAGGATCAATTCAGACTTAATTTGTTAGTTGATTATGTGTGTATTTAATGCTGCTCTCAAAACCAGTCAACGTACATGTATTATATGAAATTCAAAAGTATATAAAAAGCATTGAATATTTCAACAGGTATGTTCAGGAAGAGGTGTTTGTGATTGTGGAAAATGTGTTTGCAATAAAAATCTAAACAACGGAACCTATTTAGGTCTTTATTGCGATAATTGTGAGAATTGTGCTGAAAGCAGATGCATCGAACTTAATAAATATATCATGAAACAATGTGAAATAACTCGAACTCATAATGTGAGCTGCAAAGATTCGGATAATCACACGTTAACTATAGTTGACAAAAAATCTTTATTGACTTTACAAAAAGCGAAATGGTGCAGTTATGTTTTGGAAAACGGGTGTTCAATAGTATACAAATTTAAATATGTTAATGGAAAATTAGAATTCATCGTTCAGGACATAGAGGAGTGTCCACATTCAGCTAACATTTGGAGTAAGTATTTTAAGCATTTTACTATCATAAAGTGGTAAGCTAGTGATGATGTTAGCCTGCTATCGTTGGGTAATATTACACTTCTAAATGTAAACCTATGAAGTAACTAGCCGAGTAAGTAGTTCTGGCTTATCAACTTCGATCGCATATACTCGTTTATCAAGCCTCCAAATTCTGTGGACAGTATTCTAGCTTAAAACCAAACGGAGTGCAGCACATTGGATTCCTATTAGATAACAAATATAACTGGAATAAGCCTAATTCCTATTCTGTTTTCAGTACCAATAGGTGCCGCAATAGGAAGCATATTATTAATAGGTCTAGTAACAGCAATAATATGGAAGATATTAGTAGACATACATGATAAGAAGGAATATGAAAAGTTTGTCAAAGAAAGTTCAAGCGCGCTTTCTGATACAACATCAGAAAACCCCTTGTATAGAAGACCTGAGATTAACTTTATTAATCCAGCATTCCAATCCACATTTCACTAAATAAATGTTTTCAAAGTCAATGTGTATTTTATTTTAATTTAGACTTCATTACAACTATAATATTATATGCATTAATTTTGTTAATAATAAATACTAATTAACAAATTTATAACCTTTATTTTCGCACTTAAATTTATTAAAAAATAAATAAAATCAAATAAAATTAAAGACAAATGACAATTTACGTTTAAAAAAAAAAAGATTACTTCTTCGAGATGCGGCTCCTTCTCAATTTCATTGGCGGATCATCGTCTGGCTCCAATTTTACTAGTATGGCCTACAAATAATAAAGATACAGTTAATACACGATTTCATTATTATTGATCGGAACTAATGTGTGCGTCTAAAGACTAATTACTCTGTTTTGATTGTCAGGCCCCTTTCTCCGCGGTCGTGTTGCAGCTTTTACTAAGTCTCTGACAGAACATTTGTCTTCTATAAGAGAATCTGGTGGACAACAGCATCTGAAAATGAAATACATAAAATTAATTTCAAAACGGTTATAAAATATTTGATGGAAAAATACGTACACATTTTTAGAATAATTTAAAGATTCCTGTTGGTTAAATTGTGACAGTTCAAGATCAGCTCGGGCATTTTTAAGGATCATACTCTCCTCCTCCATCAGACGATCTAGATTTATCACTACAAAAATATAATTAGTCTCACAAAATGTGCTATATTGAATTAAATACTGGTTAAGACAAAATAAAATTACATTGTTGTTGAGCGTGGCGGTGTTTGTCATCAAAGTCTGATTCCAAATGCCGTAATCTAAGCTTCAAGTCGTCATGTTCACACATCTTCATTTTCCATATTCTACATACATTTAAATGAAGAAAAGATAGTTCTTGAGTATTCAAGGCCTAGAAACAAATTATGTAATGTATTTTTTTTATGACAACTAGCGTAGTTAGGCAGATTAGTCGTTGGACACACTGATCAACCTACTTACATTAATGTTAGTTTTAATAATTTTATCAACAATATATTTCAGATAGTCGTGCTCAGATTTTCTCTGGTTCATATCAACTTGATCAAAAATACTTCTTATTGTATCAGATAAGTTAATATCTGGAGTACAAGTACATGGTCCAATATTGCGCGTTTTTTCTTCTACATCGACTGCTTGGATGTTAGTTTTTGTCAGATTTTTAATATCCAATGAAGTTTTTCCTTTCTTCTTGTTTGAACGAGCTGATAATCTAACTGGTTCCTGTAATATTTTTATGATCATTGTTAAAAAAGGTCATATTGTGTATAATTCAAGTACAATTTAACTTACTTTCTCAACATCCTGATTTAGTCCTTGAAGTTTTAATTTTAGTATTTTATTTTCCTTATCACATTTAGCTGCCCGTTCAGCAGTTTCGATATTTGTTAATGTCAAATTGTCAATTTCAATTTCATGTGTCTTAATAATATCACGGAATCTTCTTTCGTTTAATTTTTTTAGATTCTGTATACTTTGTTCATGTTCAATGAGTAAAGATTGCATGTTATCGTCATACGTTGACTTGATGCCATCAATTTTGTTCTTATAATCTTTCTCCAGAGCAATTAATTCGTTAGACAAGCTTATAATTTTTAACTCGTATTCTTCTACTGATTTGTCCAGTTTCGCTGAGACGCTTTTATTCAATAACTTCAGTGGAGTCAAACTGTTATTTTCTCCTTTTGCATCGTTAGAATTGTATAATATGTCAGAATTATTTGCTTCATCATCGTCAGCGATACTGTATGATTGATTCAAATAATCGAAGTAATTATTTTTTGAGGCCGAAAGATTCGAGTTGTCTTCTGTACCGAACAACGATCCTATTAAAGAAACATGTTTTGTGGATAAATCGTCTTTGTTAGTAACTTCCTTATAATAGTCAGATATTTGTGGCTCAGAACTTGTGGTATCCAATCTCTCGTGATCTTTCAATAGTTTTGACATAGAAGAACTACGTCCACTTTGACTATAATTTTCGTTTGCTCCTTCATTGGGGCCTAATATATTTTTATCATTAAAAACGACAGGCATTCTATTATCAACATTCCTTTTATTATCGCCGTCATATTCTGTGCTATAAATTTCATCGTTTTCATCGTTTTGGCACTCTATATCAATATTAATTTCCAAACTTGGTTCTATGTTTTCAATATTCTGAATAGGATCTTGTAAAACCTTGTACATTTTTTCAAGACCTGATGATTGGTTATCAGTTGCATTATTCTCAGTATGGTTAGTTTCATTACTCAGTGAATTACTTAATTCATCCAAGGTAACTAAATTTATTGGCCTACGGGATAAATCCTTCAATCTCTCAACATTATATTTAGACTGGATAAATTTATTATCAGGCTCAACTGAAGCTGTTAAAACTTGAACTTCTTTTCGGTAAGGTTGTTCACTAGCTTCGTTAAATCCTTGTAAAACTTCAGAGGAATCAACGACTGAACTGTCCGAAATTAAAAATTCTTCAGTTTGCACACTTTTTTCAATTCTTTGTATTGATTTGTTTTCAGATGATTCCGATGATGTTGATTTTGTGCATAGTAAGCTTAATTCTTGCCGTAAACGTGCAATTTCATCAACTTTCTGATTTAGTTCAATGTGAAGTTTTTCAATGACTCCGTTATTTCCTTCCTTTTCTATATTCGATTTCATCAGGTCTGATTGAAGATCATCTAGTTTTTTTAGAGTGTTTAAATATAATTCCTGGATTTCAGTTAACTCTTCGTTCAACTTCAATAAAGTTTCTTCATTAGATTTATTTATATTGCTAATTAATAATTGTTGACTTTCAAGTTCGGCTTTTAGTCCTGCTATTATAGACTCGTCATTAGCAATTTGATTTTGTAGGGTTTCTTGTATATGTTTTAACTGGTTTTCTAAATTTAATTTCTCTCTAATCGCGTCTTCCTTTTCGTTCAATATTTTACTTTTCTCTTTTGCTAAAATCAATTTCGCTTCATCGGCTTTGCTTTGTAAAATCTGTGATGATGTTTGTACATTTAAAAGTTTACTTTCCAATAATGATGTTTTAGAGTAGTTGGAGTCTATTGATTTTTTAATATTATTCATTATTTTTAAGATGTCATCAGTGTTGTAATTTTCTGGTTTTATATCAGTATTATCAAGATCATTAATTTTTAACATTCGTAAGTTTTCCAATATAAGATTTTTGTCATCATTCATTTGTTTTATTTGTGCCGTTAAAACCTCATTTTGTTTGTAGGATTCTTGCGCCTTTTCTTTAAAAACTGTAGCTTGCTTTTCTAATAACTCATTAGCTTTCCTTAAATCTTCCATCTCTTGAATTATATCCGCAGTATATTGCGTGTCTAAAATTTTACATACAATAAGTTAGTGTATATTATAAATAAATTCCGCATTTACTAATATTTAAAATAATTACGTTTAGATTCAACACTTTTTAAAGAGTTATCGATATTTTGCAAGCTTATTTCTTTTATTTCTTCGCTTGTTTTTATTAATGAAGCGAAATTGTCCTGAAGCTGTTGGAGTTCATCTTTTAAATCATTAATATGATTTTCTAACTGTGCTATCTTTTCTTCGCGGTCGGCTACAATTTTTGTAAGAGATTCAATGGTTGGGTCCTGGAATATATACCAATACGAAAGTTAAAATGCAGAATTGTAATTATGAATGGGGTTTGATTGATACATACATCATTATCATTGTGAATTTGTTTCATTAGCTTTTCCTTTTTAATTGTTTCAACTTCTTCAATAAGTCGACTCAGTGATGAATTTGAGTATAACTGAAAAATTAAAATTTAGCTAATATCTCTCTGGTAAAATGGCTATACCTGGATATGAATATAACATAAGAATTAAACTATAAAAATACCTCGTTTTTAGTGTTTAATAATGTATTTGTAAGAGTATCGTTTTGTGATATTAATTCTTTATTGTGTTCCTCAATATTATCAAATTCTTCTTTCAGCCTATTGTAATCATCATTTTTTACTTCAAATTCCTTTTCCAGCAATTTAAGACGTTTAGTTAATTTGTCATTCTCTTGCTGCAGCATATTTAACTGTTCTTCTAAATCCTGATACTCATTAATCTTCTCTCTCAGATACTCATTATCTTTCTTAATTGAGCTGATAGAACTTTTTGTGGATAAATCTCGTGATTCAATACTCATAGAATCAGTTATTCTATTCTCGCAAGCAGCTTTTAATTCATCATAGTCTTGTTGTATCTGTGCCATCGAATTTAATGTATTATCATGTTCTTGCTTCAGATTATTATAAGAATCTATTAAATATTTCAATTCTAAATCCTTATTTAAAAGTTCTTTTTCAATTACATCTTTCTCTTGTTGGTATGATTCGCTAAATACAGATAGTTCTTCTTTACTTTTTCGCAATAATTCTTCACTTTGTCTTCTAGAAACATTTAGGGACTCTATGACATTTTCAAAATGTGACGATTCTTTCTGAAGCTTTCTTAACAACTCTTCATTCTTTAAATTGAGATCGCTGTTTTTATCATGCAAGTTTTTAGATATATCGATGTGTTCATTAATACTTTTTGTCAACTGATTCTTTATATTTTTGGAATATTTTTTCTCATTATCTAATTCAGTAATGTAAGCCATCTTTTCATAGTTTAAATCAACAATTTCTTTTCGTAAAGACTCTTCTCTAATTCTACAAAGATCTAATTCCTTTTGCAATTTATTATTTTCTTTTGTCATGACATCTAAAGTTGCTTTCAGTTCATCAAGGTTATTAATTAAGCTACTTGATGATTGTTTAATTTCGTGGCACTCATTGAGTAAATGTTCACTTTCTTGTTGAGCCATTAATAAAGAGCTAAGTGTATCTTGCTTATCTGCCTCTAATTCGCTCACTTTTATATTAAATTCGTGTTCTATAGATTTCAATTGTCTATTTAATGAATCATTAACAGATTTTTGCTGCTCATTTTGTTCAATTAATTTGTTTATTTCAGCTGATTTATTATTAATAATACCCATTAAATTGTCCATCGCTTTTGTCTTTTCGTTGCTTTCTAGCGTCAAATTAAAATTGACATCTTTTAGTTTATCTATCTCATTTTTCAATTGGTCTAAATCTTTTCGTAAGTCTATGGGACTTTCATCACGTACAGCAGTACCTTAAAAACAATATAGTTTAAATTTAGTTATTCTTGTTTGCTTGCTTTTACATTAGAACTATTATTACCTTTCAAATTTTCCAATTCTGTAGTAAGACTGTCAATGCATTGGAGTTTTTCTTCTAATTTCCCTTGAAGTTCTTGCTTGTCTTTCTCGTTCACAATAATTATATTCTTTAACTTATCTATATCGCCTTTCAAAGTTTTGATTTCATTTAACAAGAAAATTTGATGAGGTGATTGTTCTTCAGGCTGCAAATGTATCATTATATATTACACGTTACATATTCATTTTATATAAGAAGTGATGATTACCGTATTGTTATCGTTTTCGAGAAGTCTATTAATTTGATCTGACATGCTTTTTATTTGTTGCTCTTGGCATAAAATCTTACACTCGGCTTCCTTTAATTTACATTCCAAGACATTCTTGTCTTTATCAAAGGACATCGTTATGTTACTTATTTTCTGCTCAAGATTTGAATTTACAGCCGCTACTTCCACAACTCTAGCAGATTCAGTTATTAATTGATTTTCTAAATGGAGCGTTTCCTCTGAAAGAACAAAAAACTGTTCCTTTAGAGAATCTAAGTCACTCGAGCGTCTTTTAAAATGCTCTTTCTCATTCCAAAGAATATTATATTCTTTTACAACTTCTCTTAAATCTTCAACCTCAGTTTGTAATGTTTCGTAATTTGCACATTTATTTTGTAAGCGATTGCATTCATCTCGTAACTTCTCATTAGAAGCCATCAATTCATCATAGTTAAATTGGAGATTTTTTAATCGATTTAAATTATTCGTTTCTATATCGTAATTATCATCTGTAAAATATTCTTGTATGTTATCTTGTTTGTCTGATTGTTTTTCTAGTACACTTTTAATATCATCGTTGTTCATAATATCTAAGATAAGTTCATTGCGTTTGGCTTCAACATTGTAATTAGATTTTGGAATATCTGATATCGTAACGGCGTATGCAGCTTCTACTTGATTGGAAACTGGACTCGAAGGAGTTGAAATGCTCAGACTTTTCCTTTGAATACAAGGTGCAATTAGAGCTATACTAAACTTCTCCAATACTTTTAATTTCAATAATATTCTTCCTTTTATATCTATGCTTCCAATTTCATCTTGACTTGTTGACTGAAATAGTGTTAGTGGCAAATTAGGTCATTGCACCTATAAAGGGATACTAATGATTAAAAAATAATCTTACCAATAGATGTAAATATTTTTTGTAATCCTCATTTTGACACAAAATACCAAATATTTTTTCTATTGCTGTATAAATATGAGCGTATAAGCAATAAGGTTCGTAAGCGTCACTTTCTAGAACCTAAAACATATTATTGAAATGTTTTCCACTAAAAAAATTACTAACTGTTCATAATAACTTTAATGGGTTTCTTTAGAGTACTGATTTTTAATTTTCCTATTGTTAATTTTCACAGAGAATTGCATACCGCAATAGTATTATTCATTGCGTTTAATTTTGCATCCTTTTCAATAATAGTGTCACTGAATTCGTCTAATCTGGGGTCGGTGACATCTGAAATTTGAAAATTGTGTAGTTTTACTATTTTTCTTTACTTTAGTATTTATTTTATTTTAGACCTGAACATACTTGTACTAATTTCGCATGTAACTACGTTACTGATTTTATTTTCTTTTGGATCGGTTATGAGATCAAAAAAGTTCTTGTCAACATATTCCGGCCACTGCAATAGGAATAAGAATTAACACTGATATAAGATTGTGGTTTTTTCCCCAATATATTTATACATATTTTTGTAATGTTGAGTCAATAAATATGAGTTATTAAAATTATAAATGAAAAAAGATTACCTGTAGTTGTATTTTATGTATCTGAAATATTAATAAGTTGTAATTACTTATAATTCATTTTAAAAATTTGTTAATTTGGTAAGATTTTTTAGATAAATAAATTAGAAAATACCTCATTATCCCGAGATCGTTCACTCTGAAATATAAAAAGGCATTGCTAATTAAAAAAAGCAGATGAGACATTTTATGTTTCTGAGTCAAAATTTAAAATTACATTAAAATATAAACAAAAAAAAAATTACCGCATCACCGCCAGACTTTCCAGTCTGCAAAAAAATAAATAAAAATAAAATAAAAACATATAGTAAAAAAAAGAAAAATTAATCAAATTTGCGATACACTTACCCGAAAGCTTTCAGTATCTAATTCCTAAAACATAAGGAAGCATTAATTTTGTTGAGGTTTTTTTGCTAACTAGTTAGTAAAAAAAATATAATAAATTCATTACATACCGTAAAGCCAGTTAAATCCAAGTCTAAGCTCTGTAAAAAAACCAAGGATTTTAAAAGTCACCTTTACCGCGTGTTACTCATTTTATTTGTAAAAATTCTCACCAGATCATAAAGTTCCTTGTTTGCAGCTCTTATCGCATTATGCTGCAGAAGTTAAGAAAAAGATTAAACTCAAGATAGAGGAATATAAAAATAAAAAAGCGGAAAACGCTTACTGCGACAGCTATTTCTTTTTTCTGTTCAATAGTCAAATCAAGTTGGTCATAAACCGCCAACATTTGTTCGAATTCGCCAATTTTTCGTTTCAGCCTCATTATCTCAGAATTCTTAGTTCCCATTAACGTGTTGACTATAACATCCGTAGGTATGTATTTCGGTCTACACATCTCGTTATTTCTTTTTATAAATTCCATAAGATGCTCTGTTTGATCCGTCGCGAAGTGCGACCATGCTCTGGTGTCCGTGCATGATGCGAACGCTTTTAATTTGCCTTCATTCCTTGCTGGTAAATCGTACAGTTCACCTGTATTAAAGATTCTCTCCCTCTTAATTATAAAAGACATCTTCTTCTTCAACACAAAAATATGTTATTTCAAGATTAAATGGGTTACCGCGTCTTCCCTTTCGACATGATCCAAATTATTATTGTTCACGTTTATGTAGGCTTAATTATATAGTGTATAGGAAAATAATTTTATTAAATATTATTTGTAAACTGTCATTTAATTAGTCATTTTGGCTGAAGTGTCAACGTTTAGGTTTTCTTTGTTTTATTTTAGTTTAGGTCGTCTACTACTTAATAAGATTGAGCATAAAAATAAAGGTTGGTATAATGATTGAAAAATTATTTGTATTATTCAACAAACAAATTATATGGGTATTGTACACGTATGGTAAAACAATAAATTGAATTATTTAATAGATCAGAAGAAGACAAAATAATATCTTCAAATAAAAATAGATTATAACTAAAATTGTCAACTTCGTACAATATTTTTGGTGTGATTTTGGATAAATTCTTAGAGTTAAAAGTTTTTTGTTGGGCACAAAATTAAATTAATTTATAAGTGTATATAATAACTTTAGGTAAACCGAAACTTGAGCATGGAATTATTGTATAAGAGAATCAATAGAACGAGTTATGTTTAGCTTTTTAGTGTTTATTTTCAAGTAATATGACATACAGAAATCGGAAAAAGGTAATCCATGTAATTCAGTAAAATCCACTAAACTGCTATAATGGGACTACATTATGAATCTCCGTTAATTACAGGCCTCATTACGTTGTCACCAAGATAGCAAATCTCAACTAGTTGTGAACGCCATTGAAAAGTCGTGTCACTCCATGAGACAATGTTTGAAGGAGAATGAAAAGTTTGAAAAATATTTTGACGAGGTTACATTCGAAAACTTTTATATTTAGTTATTATATGTACTGTATGACAGGGAGGTAGACAATCCACCAACGGCGTACCATCACTTTCAAGTATAA
This sequence comes from Tineola bisselliella, assembly GCA_028551675.1. NCBI lineage: Eukaryota > Metazoa > Arthropoda > Insecta > Lepidoptera > Tineidae > Tineola > Tineola bisselliella. Next base: position 27,177 of record JAPWLS010002484.1, read on the forward strand.
CAGCCGTGAAGTGATCGCGTTTTGGAATTAGTAGTTGGAAGTAGTCAGTATAATCAGAGAAGTCTGCCCTGTCGATTTCGACGGATCATATTAATTTAATAGCAGATGCGACCTACCTGGGACTAGCGTCACTATAGAACATTGAAACGATGCAATTGTGAATTAACATTTAATGTAAGTGAACAATAAAATATGAATTTACAGGAAGAATTTGAAACCAGTCATTGGCCGTGTGATCACTGTTTCGAACCACTGAAAGGCATTAAGATGCTGTGGAAAATAATCGTAGAGAAACTCTTCAACGTAAACATTTCTAAAGAAGGATTGAATAAAGAAAATATATCTAGTGATGAAAGCGTTCCATCTATTGTTAATAACTGGCAAAGTGAAATAGAAGTTCAAGTGGATTTCGTAAAGAAGGTTGCTTTACATCCTAATAGGGAAGAGAGAATTAAACTCAAAGAAGAAAGACAGCAAACATCAAAATGTTTAGGCACAAATTCCCACAGATCTGTGAGCGAAATGATTTATTTAAAAAAGTCATCAGGATCACTTTGTTTGACAAAGCAACTAGACTATTTTAGTAAAGGAGACATTTTAATTAAAGAAAATGAAAAACCTAGTAAATGTTTATTGCCTAAAACTGAAACTGTAGACACTGGATGTAATACATGTTATTTTGTTGAAGAAATAATAGAATTAAATATGTATAAAGATAAATTGCAACAAATAGAAGAAGAGCTGTCGGAACAAATGAGTAAAGTTGAGACATTGACCAAAGAAAATTTGCAATTAAAATCTGCTTTAGAAAATTGTAATAAAAATGATGATTTAACTATATTTATGGATCCAATAGCTTTACAAGTTATCCCTGAAGATGAACAAATAGGTGACAGGATTATGAATTCTGTTACTGACTCGGAAACAGTTATAACTATAAAGAATTGTACACATGAAGTTAGTATTTGTCTTATATATTTTTTAAAAACTGCTTTCATTTATTATTGTGTATTAATATATTCCTGTCATTAGACATTCAAGCACGTGTCTCTACTGCAAGTTCTGCATAAATCAAATCAGCCCTTTCTTAATGATCGTGTTTGTGTGGAAGAAACAGATGCAGATAAAAAGGATCCTATTGCTTTGCTTAATAGAGGTAAAGTTGTGATAAGTGATTTATTTGTACTTCCACATACTTCCACTTACATTGAATCTTTAATATTTTTTTTTTTATAGTAAAAAATACATTTGGAGAAATAGTTAGACGCGAAGTCAAAATGGTAACAAATGGGTCTAAGCGATCGAAGAAATCTGAGATCAATGCGAGCTATCACAAAATAAATGTTGAGAAATCTTTGTTATCTTTCACTACACTGTCCAGTTGTTCTTTGTTAAATGTCGTAAGTATATTATCATTATTCTTAGATGTTTTATTTACTACATGTGCAATAGTTCATTATCAATACTAATCTCCTTCATTGCAATAAATATCATTATTACGACTGTTTTAGGTAAAAAAAGGACTTTTATTATAATAACTTGTGTTTTCTCTTCCAGAAATCAACGTTGGATACTTAATGTGTGTGTAATAAATAAGAATTAAAACAATATTTTATTTAAAATTCTCCATTATTTTTATTAAGCGATTATAAATTAGTTCTGTAGCATTGATAGCAAATACAAAATCTAAATGATTAAACTTTTTGAAGGGTACTCTGAATTTTCCAATTGCACTTGGAATTTCTTTAGCTATCCTATCAACGTCTTCTGGTGTTGAAAGCCAGTCATTATCACCATAATGAAGGAATATAGGGGTTCTTATAGAAGTTAAATTATAATTTGGAGGTGAATATGTTCCGTATATAAATCTATTTTTAAGCCACCCGTAATCGAATTGACGGAATTTAGTTGATTTGTAGAGTTGACCGAAGTGGATTAATTGGCGTGTCGATGCACCTGCTGGTGTATGGCCCATTACGATTGGTAACATTGTCTGAAAACATTTTTAGCCTTTTAATAATACGTTCTAATTATTAAAAGAATGAGCATTCCTTACACTTACTTTATTTAACTGGTCTTCGTTATAACCGCAAATGAGGAATAAAATGTTTGTGCATAGGAACTGCGTTATCGCTTCCGTTGTACATAGCTTTTGGCCAGCCAAAATATTCATTGGGCCATTTGGAAGTAACTCATTGGCTCCTAATAGTTTTAGGAGTCTCTGCAAGGAATAATAATCATTTTGAAACGAGGAATTAACAGATTGTCAAAGATAGCACATATAGACTATAGTAGTGGAATCTTGGACTTTTAATCTTTAATCTTGGATATTTAATTACATACCTCCAATGAATTAGTAAATGGAGCTATAGCTCTAATTAAAGGGCTTTTAATATTACTAACAAAACCAATAGGAGCGAGAGCCTGCATTGCAATGATTTTATCATTATACTCTGGTCGCAGTGACGTCATAACCCAAAACACTGTTGTGCCTTGAGAAAATCCAACATATTGAAGTTTAGTCTTCCCAGTTTCTTTAAGAGCATAGTCTATCATTGCCGGCATGTCATAGAAGCCTATTTCGTGCCAACTAAAATGCCAAAATTTACTTTTGTCTGGCTTAATTGTGACATGGTGCCGGGAGTATGTGTTGCCTCTTGCGTTACCCATCCAGACGTCGTAACCAGCGTCAGCTAGGATATAAGCTGCAAATTATTTTAGCATAATAAGTGAGTTTTAATAAATAGATGGTGAAATTAAAATGTATGCCACGTGCGTTTTTTAGTATTGTGTGTCCTCAGAATTTGCTATGGAATTTATTATAAAAGCTTGTTTGTTTAGCTTCAAATTACATGCGGGTTGTCAGAAAAGTTTGTAGTCGTGGCAATTAGATTTTAGTTTTCTGATTAATTTATGTGCCTTTTAACCTCGTTAATTTTCTTCAATTTCGTTTAAAACTTACCAAGTCCTCTACCAGGTCTCATAAGCACCCATTCTGCAGAAGAAGACAATATACCATGCTGTAAGAAAACTACAGGACGGTCTTTCTTTAATTCTAAAACAGACCTTCCGTGTGGAATGCGATGCATTTCCAAAATGTAGCCATCTTCCGTGTAGACCCTATGTATTTCACAAGGGTATGCATATTTACGCACTAAAGTTGCCTGGAATGATATTCTAAGATATACACTCGAAGTACCCTGGGCTATGTGTATCAGGACGAAGACAACACAAACATACTCAGAACCGAAACAAATATATAAAATGAAATTACATTTATAATGTATTTGTAAATATATATTTAAAAAAATATTTGTTTCTTCCGGGAATGGAATTTGGGGCTTGTGCATAACAGACTAGTGCGCTAGCCAGTGTCATACAGAAGTTTTATTATGTACTCGTATAATGAGATTGCACTTTTAATTGTAGTCCGGTATGTGGTCACACTCCGACTAATGCTTAATAAGTGCAGGGCATGAGGCAGCTCGTTTTCAGGTAACGAATAAGCACTCTCGTGATTGTAAAACATATCTCTAACCACATTCCAAGTGCGCATTTACTATAAGTTTTTAAATGTATATATATTTTATATTGAAATGCCTTTGACACATAGATGTTGACTTACCGTATCTAAATTGGCATCTTCGAGAATACTATTATCAGTTTTCACATCGTTTTCTGTTAAAATATCAGCTTTAATTACACTACAAAAATAAATAAAATGTATTAGTACGTGAATAAATATCATGTTAATGTCCTACACCTAAAGATACTGAAATTAAAATAACAGTACTTGAAATTATAAAAACCGATAATAGTTAGGTATAATCTAGATTTCAAAATATGTAGACGATTTTAGACAAAGGATTTATGTCACTCATTAAATATACTTGAATAATTGTTTTAATAGAGCAATTTATTGTTATCGATATAAGGGCTTTAGATATAGAATTTAAGTAGGTGTAGGTCATTGCATACCCTTGCTTCTGGATTAACAATTTATCAAGAATGTCTTCATTGAGTAGGTTAGACGAATTAAAATATTTTAAATGATCGTAAGTATTTAGTTACTTATATGTTACTTGAATTATTTTATACTTTGGTAATATTATAAATATTGGCGGTAATAACGTCGTATTTGCTTTCCAGCGCCATCTTTTATCTAATGATGGAACACTGAAAATATATGTGTTGCTAAGATAAATATTATAAAAAGTTATTTTATGGATTTTTTGCACTTAAGTGTTTATAAGATAAAGCATTATTTAAACTTATTTAATTTTATTCGTAAGTATATTATGAAGCACGTAAGACACCGTGTTAAACAATTCTTAATGGATATTATGGTCTGGTAACATTTGTATTGTTTTCAATTCGTTTGCGTTTTCGTCGTTTTTAGTTTTGCGTTCCTTTTATGTTTATTTATTAGTTAGCAATTTATTTCTAATGTTTACACGGCAGCATTCGTTATGGCTAATCGAGAAATTAGTTTAAAGTGGAATGGCTACCAAAACAATATTTTAACCAACGTAAAGGATCTCCTCAAGGATGAGGGGTTATCTGATGTTACATTGGTGTGCGGTGGTCAAAGTTTCAAGGCCCATAAAGTCATACTTTCAGCAAATAGTTCAGTTTTCAAGTCCATATTCCAAGTAAGTGATTTATTTTAGTTCTATGCTTAATCTTTTTATGTAAATCTTGTGACACCTACTCGTTTTTTTTTAGCAAAACCCCCACAAAGATCCAATAATAGTCCTTCATGATATAAATACGGCTTCTTTGAAGATTTTACTGTCTTTTATGTATAATGGTGAAGTGAATGTTACTGAAGAATTTCTGCCTGTGTTATTGAAGACTGCAGATACACTAAGGATATGTGGATTGTCTACAGGAAACGAGAATTCTTTAGGAGATGATGACGTATGTTTACTTTAGTTTGTGATCTTACATATTTAACATAATTGGACTAATTTAAAAGGCAGACAAAGTTTGTTAATGATCATTGTCGTCATACTGCCACAGCTACAATATCTGCAAAGTTTTCAAAAGATTTGATTAAAACAGCAAAATTAATGTGCTAATTAGTCACATAATCTTTCAACTAATAAGTAATAATCATTTTATTGTTTATTCTTCTACTTTTAGAAATCACCAAGCAGCCCAATGTGTAAGAAGCGTAAAAGAAGCGACCCAGATGAAAGTTACAGTAAGATTAAGAAGTCTCCTGCAAGTGGCAATGTTGATAGTAATGTAACTAGCGATTGTATGGATCTCAGCAAGACTATGGTAAGTTTGAGCAGACAACCAATCAATGAGTTCGGAATGTTTATTCTATCAAATTGCTTGTGTTCCCTTTTCATTGAATGTTCTAGTTATTCTAATAAATATAAAGTTCTGAAAGCTAGTAATAAAAATATTGTTTTCCCATATCTTCCCATTGATCCTATGACCTTTAATACCCTTGTGTGTACCTAAGGGATTTAGTTGTTACTTACAATATCATAGATCATTGTACAAAATAAGGAAAAAAAATGTTGCAATATATTTAATTAATTTCAGAACATAATGCCCAAAATAGAGCCAATAGACTCTCCAATGACAGACTTCTCTGGTGACAACACAACTGATACTGATCTACAAGAAGATGAGAAGAAATTCACACTTAGCCCCGACAACTCAAAGAGAAATGACACAGATTGTGAGAAGTTGAAGAAATGGAATAGTGAAGTTAGCAGTACCCAACCTTGTTTAAATGTGGATTGTGTGGATGATGATAAGGATAGTGTTGAAATTGATAAGGAAGTCGAAACTGTACTTCAAAGCGGGACAATCGTTGAATCGTTGAGCATTACTGATAATATCAATGTTGCTTCTGAAGTGCAGAATAATAAAGGTAATGCATTTAACTGTAGAAGAGGCAGACTCGCTGTCTGTAGGAAAGATGTTACTTAAAACAAAGTAGTCATTAACATATTGTACTACTTATTTCCAGAAAAGACAAACTCATGCTATGCCAGCCCATCGTTTCCATGTCCATTTTGCCCTCGAGTCTACAATAGTTGGGGTTATCGAAGAAGGCATGTCAAATCTAGGCACATGACTAACAAGTAAGTCATTTATATTACATCCTATATATAGAAACAAGGCTTATGTAGCAAGATATCTGTCAATATGGATGGAGCACATTTATCTCCTGTAGACATCTGTCTGTAGTAATCTTTGTCTCAGCTTAAATCAAGTAGAATATGGTCATAAACTTGGCTACAATAAAACAAATTTGAACAAATGATTTTATACTGTAGGGCAGCCCTATCTCTCTTGGCAACGGTTTTGTTGATGACGTTTGTCAAAGCAAAAACAACAAACTTACTTAAGAAGCAAATATACCTAATTAAACAATTAGTTATCCAGCGTTTCCCAAAATACTTTGTAACTGATTGCTCATGTTCTAACATTTCAGACTATCGTGTAAGTGGTGTGTGTCGGTGTTGTCGTCTACTTCGTCCTGGTACAGTCACGCTACTCGCACTCATTCGATTCCGCACGAGGACGCTCGCAATTCACTCGTGGTCATGGTGGAGGCGCATGCGGTGCTCACACTCAATGAGCCCAGTGTCGCTCAGCTACTCGGACAAGTCGGTATTACTGATGCCAGTGGCAATGACTGTGAGAAAAATACTAATTAATCTATTTTATATTTATTGGTAAGATCTACTATTATATTTGGTTAAACATCGATAAACAGCTAAAGTCTCATTGAAAGAATTGCAATAAAATAATCTAAGACAATCTTAGGTACCTCTAAAAAAGGAATTAAAATAAATAATTACAGATTACGTGACTTGAAAGTGTAAGCTGTCTTAGCATCTCGTTACCATATTGATTAATTCTATTAAAAATATAATTTTAGATTTTATAATATTAATAATATAAGACAAATTGGTAATAATATTTTTATACAAAATTTTGAAGGTTTTATAAATTTTATAAATTGATATGCTATTATAGAAAACTATGAGAGAAAATTATATTTGGAATTGAATACATACATATTTTAATTATTAAACGTGAACGTTTCGTATTAATGTTTAATTATATTTTTAATGTTTAGAGATATATTTCGTTACAATTTTCAATCTGACGTTTCGAGAGCTATTCGTTATAGGTTGATTTGATGCTCTAAACATTAAAAATACACACAGGCGACAGGTTGTGTCACAGTGCTTAAAGAAAGCTATCCAAGATGTTTAATTATATTTACATTCACAAAAAAAAAACAGGTATTGAGGAATAAAATATGTGTATTCGCACAGCTTTTTCGGTACATCTACACAAAGTCGAAATCGCACTTTAAAATCTTTTAAAACTATAAAAACTGTCAAAAGCCCAAAAAGACTAATTTTCGTCTTTAACTCTGTAAATTTAGGGTTAGGTAGGGCCTTCGTCATTGTGATTCTATCAACAACTTGTGACCTCTCTTACAAATTTTAGCTCTAGCCACAGATAAACCTTCAGCTTGTCTGATAGACAGCTCCGGATTTCGTTCAATAAAACTTTGGAACCGTGTCCCTCCAGCCATTTCGTTTTCGTGGTCGAAATTATTTTTTAACTCTAGCTTTTCAGTAAATTGATAAGTTGACATGCATATGGTTTGTCTATTTGGGGGAAATCCTGTATCACCAAGCTTGAGAATATGCTTTACTGGCCTTTTCTCGTTGACAAAATCCAAAATAGGATGTTTTTTCAAAAAAATAAATAAAATACTTACGTTAATAAATCTATTGGAAAGTAGAGACAGTAATAAAAGCTTGTAATATTCTGTACTACATGATCTTTAACACATACCCAGTGTCAACTTTATTGTTGTTTTTAGCAGCATATCGTCTTCGCAATGGAATGGAATCCCAAATTGTCGGGATATTTCGTTTATCCCCATGATTTTTTTTATCCATTTCATCGAAAGCCGATTGTAGGCTTTCTGTAGTCCAAGAACATACTCGAGCTCGCACTCCTTCCTTTCTTTTATATTTTCGCGGCATAGTTCTGCTAAAATCAGTAAAAAGTCCAAATGTAAATATGTATACGTAAATACATAAAAAAATAACAGACACTAAAATATTTAAAAATATACACTTACTTCGTATACGGTTTATGGAGGGACAGATGTCCTAAGGCACTGCGGATCCTATTTATACTATTAATTCTCAGTCGCGAGTTCGGGAAGTTAGGTTCTATCCCGGTTTTACCCTGTATATAAAACATTTGAAATATGACAAAATATAAGGTTTGATCAGAATTGGCACAATTTGGAAAAAAAGACAAGCTACGTCGGCCAATCTAAAAAAATAATTATTAGAAAATATACGACTAGAATGATTTTAAATTATTATTCTTGAAATGCAATAATATTTATCTCCGCCGCTGGTTGATGGAGTGAATTCTGACATTACAATTTTTATCACTTTAATTTATTACTTAAATATAACTTAAAACTATTAATATACAAACGCAAAACAATATATACAATACACAAAACATTAAAGATCTAAAATAATCGTAACGTTGAAATTCAGATACGAATATCATCTTAGAAATTATTGCCAATTGAAAATAAAAAAGCGCGCGAAATCTGCTTTTATATAAAGGACGGATTGTGATCTATACCAATAAATTTTCAGTAAAATTTTCATTATAAACCCACATCCACGTCTGTGTCTTTGTCTCCTAATATAGGGACTGGAATAAGTTTTGTGATATGATAAAGTTTTGATTCGGTCTTCCTGTGTCTAGTATTTATTTTGTATATTGTGGTAGTGTAAGATATGCGCGTGCGTATTTGTAATAAAAAACACTAAATACGTCCAAGCCCTTTAATGGTTGACAGCAGACTCAGGAACTACCCTCTATATATTATAGGTAGTTACCATCAAACAGACTGTAAAACTCTTTAGGCACCCCTTGCAAACACTGGTGATCAAGTGTGTTGATTCTTTTAATTAATCCTAATATGTCAGATGTTTTAAGACCCAAAATGTTGCTAAAAAACTCAATTCTATGAGAAAAGTTTTTAAAATTACATAATAACCAGCATTTACCCAGTACCGGAACAATATTATTTGTAAAAGATCTAATAATCAGGGATGTGACCTCGAGTCGGAAAAATCGATTATTCAATAATCGATTTTTTTTGTTTAAAAATAAATCGATTTTTATTCATGCTTCGATTTTTTATACAAAAAATGTCTATTAGATGTATTAATGGAAATATGTTATGAATATTTAATTTGAGTGAAAAGTATTCAAGATAAGATAAGTATAAAAAAATAACCAAATGGACGATTTTCAGATTTTATTAATTCAGATACAAATTTTTAATATTCTTAAAAATTTTATTACAGTAAAAATAGTACAAAATAATAAGAGTAAAAAATATAACAATTTTTTAGTCTCAAAACTAAACTACAAAGCACATCATTCGCTTTAATTTAAGTTTAAACAATGAAAAAAAAACAAATATGAATTGTTATTATCACAAATAATCAGTACATAAGTTTAACATTTGAATAAACTTTGTGTTTAAATAATAACTCTGATATAAATAATTGCCACAAATGTTTAATGTCACTCAAGATTTGACTAGAATCGAAGTAAAACAAACCGATTAGTTTAAGTAGTAAATAAAACGATAATTGTTAAACACAAAATAAAAAAATAAAACTGTCTGCAAATTTTGAATCAAAATATATAAGAAAACTTCAATAAAAATTATTGCCATAAATCTTCTGTTAAAGAGTTTAAAAATAATAATTTTGGCAATCGCTTTCCTAAAATACTATTTCGAGTTTTCCTCAAAATATTTCCGGCTTTAGAAAACAGCCTTTCAGCTGGTGCAGAAGTAGCCATCACTGAAAGGTGTTTCAGAGCCAAATCCGTTAACTTTGAAAAGTTCCTTCAGAGCTTTTCCATACATTGAAAGGGTCTACCTTAAGATTCGATAACGGTGCTGCAATATATAAGTCTAGCTCTGTATTTTTGGTCGTTGACGTGCTTGCTGACATTATTTTTTTATGGTGTACTTGCCATATATCTTGTCCGTTGACGGCCACTTCTGATGAAACAGATGATTCAGAATGAGTCACCGCTAGAACATCATCATTTCTGATGTTCACACTCAAACATCGGTTTGTATAACTAATTGTCTTTGACAAGGATAACGGCTCATCTAAATGAATTTTTTTGAATCTAGGATCCAAAAAAGTTGCGACCGAGAAGAGGTGAACTTTTTGGACGTTTTCAAATCTTTTGATTAATTCCGTTTGAAGTGAACACTTTAATTGGTTAGCCAAATCACTATCTATCATTGTTGCATCTAATAGAGTTCTCAAACACTTGATAATAGGTATGGCTTTACTGGCTGTCTGACTGTTGTGTGATTTTATTATATTCTGTAATGCTGTTTTTCTATTGTGGTGACGTTATACTGTACGTCGCGCTGCACCTCGCACCCACACAACGCGCACGTCAGTCGGTACACAGCCCGCCGCAAGACACCGCTTCATTCCCGCGCAACTCGAGCAAGACAATAAATTTATATTCACGCATTTGCATCCTGTGTTATCTTCGATATCGTCGTTATCGTCACACTATCTTCGATCCAGTCACTATGTGATTTTTCTGATTTTAATTCATTCGGTAAAATTGCAACTTCTGTGCCATATAAAAGATAAGTTAGTGAAAAACCTGTCACTATGTGATTAGTGTCATTGTATTTATTTACACATTCCTGAGCTATTGTCGTTCAGGCTTTTCTTTTTCATATATCTTGCATCTTCACCGTTGTAAATAACATTGGTATTTTCATTTAAGAATTTCTTGAATTCTTTTCCTTCCTGAAATTCCTGAGCATTGGTCGGTGAGAAGCATACCGATATCCTCTGTTTCTGTTATATTATGAACCAGTTTAAAGAAATCATTTGCAGTCTGAATTTTTGATGTTAGAATAAATGCATACCTAGTAAAGTGATCTACTAACAGATGTAGGTATCTCTTTGTTGACCTATGTTGTAGATGCTTCTTCGACATCCCATAGGCTTTCAAATCGCGGTAGTGTCTTCTTAAAATCGTACCACAAAATTTGTATTTCCGTACCGCTAGTACTTTCAATCACTTGAAGCCAACCTTTTAAATGTGGGTCTTGAAGCCAAGAAACCCGAAACTTTTGCGAATACTGCAGTTTCGACCTAGTCACGAATGAACGTGTTTACGTACGAAACATCACACGCACGAGAGCATTCGTTGCCCTCAAGAAATTACTACTAAAAACATTCTAAGGGAAATCTTCGAATGGTATAGTCGGCGATATCAGGGTTGTCACTTCAGTAAAAGAGAATACCCTGGAACTAGAATCATCATATAATAAATTAATTCGACTTACTAGAAATCCATTCGAAAAAAACCACCAACCACTAAAAGCAATGTTTGTCCACTAAAAGGAAGATCGAAACCACCAGTTTTAGTGAAAAATCCACTAAGTTGGCTGCTCAGAACTCCGAGTTTGCACTTCCAATTACTCTCAAGTGAGATATCTTGGCCTTCCTTCCATGCCATTGCTCATAATGGCTGGTTTACACAGTGCACGCTGCTGCTTAGCCAGTAGACAGCTACTCGCCTTGTCTGTTCATACGTTCCTCTTTCCCTCTCTTTCTCGTTTTTCATCTCTTTCATACACTTACGTACCAGAAGAACATCTTGAATTTGTCATTTTGAATTCGATAAACGCTCATAGGCGCTGCACACAAAAAATTTCAAACAAATTAAATTTGTACATATTTATTAAAATGTTTAATATCTTCCTGCGAAGCCTCGGGGTTTACTTTTAAGCTATTTTTCGTAAAGTAAGCCTGTTAGCGCGTCGGTGGAAAGTCTGCTTCTTATGTTTTCATCAAATTGATCGCAGTAAACAGACGCTCTACGTTTGCACTGCTATGTGGCAATGTTAATAAATTTTGGGCAAATTGGGCCAATAAGGGAAACATTTGAGATGAATCGCTTTTTCTTATTTTCGAAATATGACGCCAAAACTCATCTGCTTTGATTACTTGATTCTCTTGAAATTGAACATTAATGTTTCTGAGAGCTCTTCATTCCCGATCTAATTCTGTTAAATTTGTTGGACATAATCCTAAAAATAAAGTAAAGGAATATTTACATTACCTAGTTCTTTCCTACATTTTATTACAAAAGCAAGTAAATAATTGAAAACAAAAAAAAACACACACCAGTAGACATCACCTTTAACATTATTCTTAAGTTTAAACCTCCCTGTACTTTAAACTGTTTAATCGCCATTGCTTCCGTTTATGCCTTCTTTCTCGTGAACTCATAGCACTGACAGACTTGGCCTGACCTTTTTCTTTCTTCTTTAAATACTTGAGTCTTTCTTTTTCTTTGAGTTTCTCCAAACTTTCAGGACAATTTTTAAATTTTTCTCGCCGCTTCCTGTCATATTCCTTTTTCTTCAGTTTTGCTTCTGCAGCGGTTAATTTTTTACTCCTCGACATTATAGACTTTCAGCGTACTAAAATCAATGAAACAAACATAAATATATAATATATTTAATACTTATTACAAAATATATTATTCCCTCACAAGAATCATTCCCTCATCAAAAAATTTCATGAGGGAATGACGAAACGAAACAAAATTGCCGCAAGCTTAGAAACATAACCTTACTTTCTTTAAAACTGTGAACAATACTTTACAACTACCGAAAACATATAAAAATATGCTATTATTATTAAATAAAGAAGTGCTTACCTTTTAATAACATAACATGAGGGAATGACATTAAAAACTGTAATGTTGAAAAAAATTGTTGTCAAATTAGTTTTAACACAACATCTTTTCTTCAACGGTCCGCTCTCGTATATAGTACCACGACCAATGTTGCCAACTACGAAAAAAAATTGAAGTAGGACTTGGTAGGCCTTTAAATTTTTCTCTCATCACACTGTTTCAAGACGGTGAGGGAATGATAGATTTTTCAAGGACACATTTGAAATTATATTTAAAAATATTTCCATTCGCACTTTTTAAACTATAAACTCATGGAGGTACAGTCAATACTATCCCGTATAAGTAAAAAATAAGATAGCAAACAATAAGTAAAGAGTTTTTCGTTTTAAGATGATGATTCTTTCCGAATTTAGCAGTTGGGACACAGCGAGGGAATGATTTTCAGGGTACTTTCTTGGACATATCTTTTTCGATTATGATGTAAGAAATAAATGTACTTCATAAATTCGTACATCTAGTACAATAGTTTCATTAAAAAAAATTTTTTTCATAATTGACGATCCTGGTTTATAGAAATCAATAAGGACATCAATTTCGAATTTTTTTGAGAATCATCCACAAATGAATAACAAAGATATAAATAATCCTAAATATATGTTACAAAAAAAAATAATAATAAATAAATAAAATAAAAAAGTAACAATAATAACATATACGGTTTACAGTGAGAGATAGTGTTCATGCAGTAACTTCTTAAAGACTGAGATAGATGGTGCACTACGCACATACAACGGCAAAGCATTCCATAGTTAGGCTGATTCGATGGTAGAGTTAGAACACGAAGTAGAAGAATGTAGAAGAATATTATTGATTGTACTTTGTAATCTACCCACACTTCTAATGGGTTTCGTTAGATCAACTAACGAGAGCCCTCAAATAAAGTGCCAACTTATCTGATAGATTTTCGTCTGTTTTATTGGTTTTCCAATTCCCCTTCATTCATCCTCCTGATTTTTTAAAAATCATGTCTTTAATTTTACTAACGGCATTTGCTCAGGCCAACGGATCTTCAAAATCAAGCAATTGCTAATGATACATGTTCAACCTTTTATGTACCTCCTCGATTAAAGGTTCTTCAATAATTAGGTTTTTCAGTTTTCAAATTATGACTAAGATTTTTCCTTGAAAGTTTTAACCAAAGAATTAACCATACATCGGTTTGATTTGATGCATCGATGCTATACATCAAGTATTTATAAAACATCGATGTATATCATCCACTCCTACCCGAGAACGCGTACGCATTACTGGCATTGAACTGGACAGATTGCTCGCTCCCCAGTTAGAGACACGAAGGAGAGTCGGATATGCACGTCGGCGTCCGACACCGTAGTCCGTAGTTATAACCTTCTCAAGAGTACACACGGAGACGGGCAATGTCTTACGGGACCATAGATTAGTTTCGTGACCGATTAGTTGAATGAATTGAATTAAATGTTTATATAATTATATAAAATATAAGGTATAGAAGGTATTCATATAGAATGTAGGAATACATATTTCAAGGCTCCAGAAGCGTTTGGAGTCATGTTACTCGCTCTAATTGAGCTATTAGGTTTTCCTTTGCACTATGTCCTTTTCTTAAGACTGGGGAGACACTTGTAGAAGCAGAGGCTGTAAGAGGCTCCCTGCTTGCCTCTGATTGTTCTTCCTCGTCTCGTAAAGGCTCAATAACTAAGTCTGCTCGTAGACACATATTGTACAAGACGCAACAACCGATAATTATTTTCCCAGCTACTTTGGGCAAGAAGTGCAACTGCCTGGCTGATAAAAGGCAGCGAGGGCTACCGCGGTTTCAGTATACCAAATGCCCGTTCGGTTGTACTGCGGGCTCGTTTATGTATACTATTATAACACCCATCTGGTGTGTCTTGGAAGGCATTATTTATTGGGCTCATCGTATATACGCGTTGTACGTATCCTGAATCATCTGAAATGTAGAATGAATTGTTAACATATTCTTATCATATTATTTTCTAACATGATTAATAAAGCAATTATAAATATGCAGTTTCTTCATTAAGACTTTTCAAGTGTTGTCTTATGAGAGTGTTATTAAATATAAATGAATCGTGGGTTGCGCCACCATATTGTGCGCAAATGTGGGTGAAGTAGCAATCCACATCAGATCTGTATATAAAAAATACATTAACCTATAAAAATTAACAGAATCTTACCTTATTCACTGACTTACAGCTTGAACATTTAACGAGTGAAAATGTTTCCTATTAAATCAGGCCTCCTCTTGTTCTGTAGGTCTTATGATTGTCACATGAGTGCAATCGATGCACCCAATCACGCCTGGTAACCCATATTTAGAATAAAATCTGCAATCAAATATGATTATTTCACAGTTCATATCTATGTTCTTAATAAGATATAAGCACTTGATTCTTATTTCTACTTACTTTCTTTTAATAACATTTCTTTCCCCAATATCTTTAAGGAATTTTATATTTAACATATGTCGAGTATTTAGCGCTTCTAAAATTTTGTGGAGACACCTCGACACACTATGCTATGACGTCGGTCCATCACTGCTCAACCCAACTGCACCTTGATAACTTCCTCTTGCAATGAAGTTAAGGGCTGTTAGGATCTACAAAATAAACTTTTTAATTTTGATTTTACTTATTTCTAATAATACAGTGTGTTTAAGTATAATATTACGCACTTTAGTGACGGGCGCTATTGCCTCACGAGATTGAAAAAGACGAGAACATTTGTGTCAGGCACACGATTAATATGTAGAATATTGTAATATTGACGCAATCTTCTATGTCTCTCAATTAGCTCCTCCCTCATAATTATTTCATAACGCATACGCATTGATGCCGTTATACGCTGAAATTATAAACGCACACTGTTAAAACATAATATTAATAACGTAAAAATATTGTTCATTTATAATTACGTATTTTATTATGACACTTATCTTACATTTTTTAATATTTGTATGAACCCGTATATCACACGAATCGTCCTGTCAAACGTCCGTAAAATGAGCTCTGAGTAACCTATCCAACGCGTCGCTGTCAAATCCGAAACTTCGTGAATGATTACAGGCCCGTAAGAGCTCTTGAGTAGGAAACGCCCGCATTTTCGACCGAAGTTCGTTTTACGGTGCGCCAGAGTAGCTCCTTAGTTCCGCGACGAGGGAGGCACGCGTTTGTCTTACTGCCTTCAGGCCTGTAGAAGGTCGAAGGGAAGACAAGGGGGCTGTATCGTTCATGGACAGTACTACCGTCTGCATAACAATGAATTTTGTAGAAGGAAAAGAGTTGGCGACAGCACTGACCCCTGTGGAACGCCGGAGTTCACTGTTCTAAATTTGGAAGCATGCCCGTCTACAGGGGCACCCATATTTACAGCCACATAGTTGAACCGGGGTAACGTGGCAAGTAAACCCCTGTCAAAGATCCTAGATATATCCACGCTAACAGCCAAAGCCTCTCCACAACGATCCATCGCCAATTCAAGAAAAAAAAGCGAGAAACAGTGTTGCCCACATTTCTACGGAACAATTTCTTTTTTATATATAGGCAAAGGCTACCAACTATAAAATAATATAAGCATTTTATTTTATATTTATTATACATTTATATTTATTATAAGCAAAGAATATATTTATATATTCCTATATATAATATATTTATATAATGAATATTTTAAAAAACATCGTATTTTGGCATTAGGGTCCAAAAGGACCCGAACACAGCACCAAGGTTAACATTGTAAGATCTACAAAATTAAAATTTTACAGGGAAGCGATTTAAAGTTGTTATTGTGCGTGCATACTTTGTGTAGATTTTCCGAGGTTGTGTTGAGTATCTCAGAAACTATTTTTATCATGAGATGGAGAATTATATTTTGAAGTTATTTCAAAAAAAAAACACGATAATTGTGGAAATGTCAGTTCCAACTATGTTAATAGGATTCGGTGATACATAGGGTGTTCCTTTGTACCGCTAGTCCTGAGACGCCTGCCTTTATGATACAATAATGATCTCACTCATTACTATGTCAAATTACTCGGTCAGTTCGATCATAATTAACGACTGAATAATGAGCTTATGTTGTCATATTAGAATTGTAAGTGAATTACTACTAGAATAAAATGGAATTTAATATTTTTATAAACATTTTCTGGGAACATTATACTAATATAATATATTAGTTGATAAGGAATCAGCAATAATTAAAAAATATATATTAAGTATTGTGTGCTAATGATAATTGTGGGCCTTTATGAATAATTCTTATGATTACGTTAAGATATGGATTTTATTATCCTACCTTACGTGTACAGTTTGGGAAGCCGTGGCATGAATTTGTAACCATAGTGTCTTCACTACGTTTTCCGAACATATGTACACGTTCAGATTTACTTACTTAGATATACGAGTCATTTTCGCCTATTTGATTGTGTGAGGGTTATTTTATAATTATAAATTTTATTGGTAAATTAGATTTAGAGATTTATAAATATGTGGTTGTAAATTATAAAAATTCTATATAAAAGAACAGAAATAGTTTCAAACAGTTTTATTGCAACTAGAATTGTAATTGATTTTAATTACAAACACTATGATTAGTGCTTATTAAAAAATAATACAATTTAAAGTAGTTGGCACACTTATAAAACTTAAACCCATAGTGTCTGGAAAAGAGTAGGCTGTCCGCTCGACCTCTCTTCTGTTTCCAGCTATTGTAGCAATCGCACACAAGTTTTTAATTAAATAAAATGTATTTAAATATACGTAAAAGTAACGAAATAAACATATCAAATTGTTACAATTAACACTGAGCTTTCTTTACTTCACAATCTTTCTTAAGCCTAATTCACATTAAGTCTATTCAGGTGTGCTTCTATAGCTCCGAAAACATGCGGCAGTACGGTGTAGTGTAGATGTCGTTTGTCTGAATAGACCTTTAGTCAGTAAGTTTTGCATTAGTTACCAAAGCAATTATAGCTCGTAAGTATAGGGTATTGAATAAGATATTACTATATTTTTATACTGTTAAAGGCATAAGATAGTTTGGGTCTTAAAATTGTAATTTTGTTCCTAATAATAATTCATGTAACTTAATACACCTTCCATTATAATAATTGAATATTAACAGAGCTCTCTAAATTATTTAACAAAAAGATTTAACTAAATTGATTTTATAACAATTAATCTTATGGCTTTAAAGAGAAAATTGTAAATTATAAAATGACTTCCAAAGGGGATATTCAAATTAAATATATTTTTATACAATCTTCTGTTTTTTTTTTAATTATAAATCTGTAACTATCCCTTCCACGATGATACCTGGTGCTAATTGGACCTTTTCATTAAGTATGTTTGAATCCATGCAAAAATCAAAATTAGGTGACGGGGTTTCTAACTCCCTATCATAGCTTTTACCAATAATATGTTGAGGAGCTGAACGTCTTCCTTCTAGAATATTTATGTCGTTCTCCCCAGAACGTTTCATTGAAGCCCTATTTCTTGGAGTTTTCTTTAACATAGCTTGGAAATTAAACGGTGGGTCATTTTCATTCATATCGTTTGCTTTAGCCAAAGCTTGCAGTTCCCTAATCGGATCTTGCATGTCTGGTACGTTCATTCCATACAAACTTCGACTGTATTCCGTTTTCCTTAACTTCTCGACGCTGTTCTCAAGAATCGCACTATCGTCTTTGGATCCCGTCCACGGAGTTGGAGGTTGGTAACAAGGTATGTAATTAGATTTCTTTTTGTACACCGTTGGTCTACCTGGCAAATCCTTTCCCTGCGACTTAATGGTTGCTATTTTCGGTTCTTCGATTGGAGGAAGCTTAACGGGAGGTTGCGTTGGGTCGCGTGTGTATTGAAGATTTACGAAGGTTTGTATTGTGGTTGAAGTTTTGATTGTAGTTTGTGTTGATGTTGATCGTCTTTTTAGAGGTTCGTCCCATTGCTCATGGTCCGAGTCGTATGGACTTGCAAAAGTGTCGCTGAAATAACAACATAATTGGCATATCAGTGGTAACCTAATTGACGTTATAAATCTAGTGTTTAGAACGTCATGGAATATTTTTTAAAGTTACGAAATGATATACAATAGCTGAGCCATTACACAGCGGCGTAGTCCATTAATCGCCTTACAGCTTGATACACGTAAGGTGCTATATTCTACAAATACAATACATACTTGTTCTTAGCTGCCGGGTCACACATAAAAGAAGTGTCATAATACTGGAGCTGATCAATTCTAAATGGTAGTTTCCATACAGTTGGTGGGCCTGTTCCTAAGAATGCTGATTCCTTCGCTTGTGGATCAACTCTGTCTAGAAGTATTGAACAGCTTGTGCTGAGCAAGGTGTTCACGACAGACTGATTGTAAATGTGGACCTGTAAGTATGGATATAGTTTTGGGGTTACCACTCGTTGGGCAGCTAAATTTTACAGATCATGAACCCACTGCAGCCAGACGCGACAAGGCGTATCTGATGCTGGGTCATCACCATACGAATTATTAACTACTCTCACCTATCACAAAAACAATAATATGTTTTACCAATTAGTAATTACCTGCTGAGAAAAGTGCACCAAATCTTGGTATCGTATAGCTCTATATTGCAATAGAACTTGAAAAATAGATCGGCTCTTCCATTTCATAGCGAATCTCTTTAAAAATGTTGCCGTTTCTTCATCAATTTGTCCGGTTGTTTTATTTATCAATGGCGCATAAGCTTTTCTTACTATGTATCCGCGATATGCTGGGGAAATAAATAGATTATGCAATGAAACTAAATTGGTTTTATTGAATTGAAAATTATTTTTTTTGTTACCTTTTTGTATCAGAATAGCTGCTTCGTCTTGATTAATCATCATTGCTTGTTGTTTCTGCAGTTCTTTTACTGAAATATGTATCGACTTATTTACTATTTTATTTTCCCCTATATTTTATTTTTGTCAATACTTACTATGCAGCATTTTTGATTTACTCTTAGTAGCTTTTCGTCGAGCGAGATACGCACGCATCATGCATTGAACTTTTACAATTTTCTTCACTTGTACCTCGTAAAGTCTGAAGAATTTCAATATTTTAATTCCCAGCGTTTATGTCAGCTCAACACTCCTATTGGTATATTTACATTACAAACCTGGCAAGAAATTCCTCATTATGGTATTTGAGGAACACCTTTGTTTTACCCAATACCCAACCCTCCATCTTTAGTCTAATAAGCAAAAGTCTGCAGTTATCTTTCGTTTCATCGACTGTCTCATCAAAATCAAATGCTAAGAAGCGATATCTGGAAAAAATATGAATTTATAAATGATTAGCTTTACAATATTGATTTTTTTTACAAATGTGGAAGTCCACAGAGAAATATCAGCATGCAATGAGTATACTTCTGAGTTTGTATTAATTTGCTTTAAAACTTCACTATTTATCCACTAGATTTAAATATTAGAACTAAATACCTTCTAAGAAATTCAGCAAAAGGTATTCTGCAAGAGAAACCATTTTGCCTTGCCTTTGCTGTATCCAGAATAGCTAAAGCTCTTAACTGCTGTCTCACAACTTCTGTTTGGAAACCTTTAGGGGTATCATTAAGATCTGGTCTGATGCATCTAACAAAATGCGTCCCTTGACCAATGCAGAGTTGTTTTAAGAGTTCAAGACTAGTAGCTCGGTAAGTAGCAGCGGCTGTACGCATACCATGTAATTGTGAAAATTGTCCTTTTGAAAAAGTGTTGTATTTCTAAAAAAAATATGTTATTTTTAATGTGTTTTTAAGTTTCAAATAATAAAATGATATCGTTCATCTTACCCGTGCTTTTAAATTATCATGTTCTTTTTCAGATTTTATCTTAACACCAATTCGAGGTTGATTCGACGACACGGTAAGGTTGCCAGTTTTAGTAAGTTTATTTTTGAATAATTCCTGCACAACTGTATTGATGGAAGCCCTCATTGTCTCAATCATTTCTGGTGGTAGAAAATCTTTATTTTTATTAGCCATTTCTCTCGCGTCATAATTAACTTTACCCGTGTAATGTGCAATACTGAATTCATGACTTCCCGATAATTTTACATAGGGACTTTTTGATGACGTTCTTATAGTACTCATGATATATTCTTGACCACTACCCAGCCTACTTGCTTCATCCAATATGTAAAATAAACCATGAGGTCTCCCCATTAGTTGATCAACGGCTACTTTATTGTCATAATAATGCAATGCAACTGGATCCACTTCCTCTTCAGCAATTTCCTGCATTTCCCAAGCAAATATTCTTTGATTATATAGAAATTGCATTTGTTCGTTTATGGTGTTAACTAAAAGTTGTTCAATTCTATTTCTATGATAACATTCGAATCCGAACATATCCAACAAACTCACTGAAAACTTGTCACCACTGAAATACAAAAAAATCACATTTAATTTTAAAATGTTATGCAATTGAAAAAGTAATCAATAATAAAATATTTTTACACTTACAACACAGCTCTGCCGAAGGACAACTTAAAGTTAATTAAATTGATCATCCAATCGACTAATCTTTTGTACAAAGTATTTGCCAAAGTATCTCTGGCATCTCGTGCTTCATCTGTTGAATGTTTACGTTTTACCGCAATACCTCTTTCAATGAGACAATAGTTTATTAGCGCCCACAAAAATTTACACTCTTCTAAAGATAGCAACTTAGCTACTTTCTTAGCTTCATCAGGGTTCTCAATTTCAGCTGAACCTTCTCTTCCGTCTTTAAATCTCACATTTCCAAGTATAAGTATTGCAGCCAATACAGACTCTATTATCTCGATGTCCTGTTTTTCAAAGTCTAACATGTTTAGACTTTCAATAAACTCTTTATATTTATCAACATTTTCTGCTGGAGTAACTCTCGCACCTTTTACACTTTGAGATTCATCTGAAACTCTCAGGTAGCGATGCTTTCTATTTTTCTCCAGCAATAGTGCTTCAATTTTGCCTTCTGCTTCCACGGCATCGTAAAAGTAGTATAATAAATTAAAGTTTCCGTGAGACCTAAGATAAACAGAGATTGTCATTAATCTAAAACTGAATGTGTTATATCAGTAAGTTATTCATTAAACTCACATGTCGGTAGTTGAAATACGCCATTTTTCATGCTGATACAGCCAAAATATTGCGCCGCTTAATTTTCCGGAGCTACCATAAGTTACTTGAATTTGCAATATCCCTCTAGTAGAGTTTGTGTTCAAAGGCGTCGCTCCACTAATAGCTGCTTGAATAATCGTCGTTGCTTTCTTTATTCTCTCAGCTGTATTATTTTTCATGGCTCCTAAGAATGTTAAATGGGAAAGTGCGTGGTTCATATTGTACGTTTTTCCTGATTTACTCTCTCCAGAAAAAACTATGTGTTGCGGTTCTTTGTGATGAAGAGCATCTTGATATGCACTATCTGCTACAGCATAAATATGTGGCTCATTGTCTGATCTGGACTTGCATTCATATTTTTTGTGATACTGCAATATATGGCAATTATTAATGAGGCCAATTGTTAGCTGTCATATTCTACTCAACTTACCGCGTCAGTGTAAATATCGTTTTCAGTGTTAGGATTTACTATAAGCAGTGTATCGCCGATAAACGATATAAAATGACCCTTAGCTAGTTTTGTCTGTAATTCATTCAACATATTGTCTTCTGTTAGTTTTTCGAGAGCAGCTAAATCTTCTACTTGCATTGTTTCAGATTCTGTACTCCCTTCCGTAATAAGTTGGCCGTTTCTAATAATTCTTTCAGGTACTTTAGTTTCAGTAATTTCAGTGTCTTTCAGTTCCACTGCTAGTATTTTCAGTTCTTGACACAGCTGAAATGTATATGTATATACTTATTAAATATAATTAGCGCTTAATTGTCAAGATAATAATTAATATTACGTGGTAATCATTTTCTGGTATTGCAGATATAAATGGATGTTCACAAAGTTCAGTCATGAAGGGTCTATGTTCAGGGTTTTTTTCGAGGCACCTATAGAAATAAAGTCACACATTAGACATTTATATGTGGAGTTTCAGTTAATTAAGGAGTTTTTATTACAACTTACTCAGCAATAAAATCTGATATTTCATTTGACCACGTCGCTGGCTTCGCTAAACCTGGCGGTGGATTTCTTACTATTTGAAACAATGCTCTTGTAGGATGCATGTCTTGAAATGGCGCTTTTCCATCTGCCATTTCTATTGCGGTTATTCCCAAAGCCCAAACATCTGCTCTGTTCCCATATCCTCCTTTACTACCAGTGACAACTTCTGGAGCCATCCAACTAGGTGATCCAATGTTCGTGTTTCTCTTCCCTAGAGTCCCATTGAGTTTGCAAGATAACCCAAAATCTGTTAACTTTATTTCTCCGTCTTTGTTAATAAGAATATTACTGCATCTGATATTTCGGTGCATTACTTTATTTTCGTGTAAATACACCAATGCCTATAAATTACAAATGATTAAATACACATAAGAACAAAAATAAAACTGTATACTAATAAAACAAAAGAAGATGCCTCTTATGAGAATTAAGATATAAAGGAAAGGTATATGCAATCACGAAACCGATATACCAATCAGTGATCCGTCAGTGTGTGTTACAGTCAACAGGACTCGACCGCCCCTAACGAATGGCCTCTGTCAGGCTTATAGCGCTGTTCTGGATTGTTAAGACGCCACACGTCTCTAGCGATGCGAACGTCAATGTCCGTCAAGTCCCCACGCCCCTGAGATGAATCGCCAGCTATTTGCATACATATCGGGTTTAGGTCCTTTGCATGAAAAGGACCTGTCCAAGCTTACTCGGCTGTCAAGCGATCTCTCCTCCCAGATATATCAGTGTGTTTAATGCGCTCATTATTACGGGTTCTTTAGTGTTGGGGATTAAGAGCTATCGATGTCCTCATTACCTGCACTCATTAACTGCAGTTTTTATTTTCTTATTATAATTAAGTTAGTATATTAAGATTTATGTTAGCTTAAAAACTGTATACCTGCATATGATTAAAATTGTTGTAAACGTCTAATCTAATTCAATTTTATCCGTACTTCAAAAATAATTTAATATTTTAAGTTTATTAGTTCTAATAATAATATTTCATCAATCGATAAAACAAATAAATAACGTCCTTAGTTGTTTAAGTAGAGTTAAGCGGTTCGCGAGATTCCAGTTCGATAGATATGCGAGGATGATCTGCTGAACGAAAGGGATGGAACACTGGTATTGTGAGGCAAGTGGCTTGCATAAAGATAATACGCATTTAGTCTTATCTCAATAGAATTGACATAAACGGTTGTAAGTCGATCGTCGATATTGAATTCTGGCGTGTTCTCTTAAGGTATAGTTTAGTGTTTCATGTAAACGTTTGAGAGATCATTGGCTACTGCATCAGGGGTCCGTATATCTTGTGTGCGCGAGCATTATTTACGATAATTGAGCGATGCGCCGCGATGGGGGGCCGTCATGGTGTTGTGAAGAACGCGCATACATTCACTTCGACAAGTTCGACTGTTGCGTCGCGAATCACATCAAATAAAGCGGCATGCATTTTAAGTAATGGCCCAAGATAGTATTTCAACGTACGTGGACATTCGCCGGGCATTATTTTACCCGACGTCACGTAAGGGGCACGAAATCGTCCGAGCATAGCTCTCGAGAACAATTGAGTTTGCATTCAAAGTAACTCCAATTGATTCACTTGTTGAAAGGTGGACTGGCAGGCCCTTTGTTTTATAAACAGCCAAACGGATTTCAATGTGACGAGCGACATGTTTATGGTTACTTTGGCTTACCTTTATCGTATACTTGAGTATGAAAGCGATATGTTCTTCGGACATTCGCCTCTCGGTGGCATACAACTTCCTCACCAAATCGATGACCGAACCACATTCACACAACTGCAATTATATTTATTTTCACCAATCTTATCTAAGTAAAACTAAGAACGAACATAGTCAGCCATACTTGCCTCTAAGACGAACCATATTTTCTTAGCGTATTCGTTCCTTTCACAGAAAACACCATAAAAATCAATAACGTTAGTGTGTTTGGTAAAATCTCTAAGGATTTTATATTCATCTTGGATGTGGCCTTCATTGTTATCCGAACAGATTTGAATTTTCACAGCTACCGTTTTTCTTGCTGCCTGATTGTCTGTTGCTTTGTACACCTCACCAAAGATGCCCGAACCTAACTTTTTGTCTAAATTGTATCTTTGCAAAGGGCTTGGCAAAGTCGCAATGTTTATACCGTCCTTCATGTTGGATAATTTATCTAGAAAGTAATTAGAATAAAGCTTGAGACTAGAATAAAGAGTGACGCTACACAATAATGCATCCATTGACACTTGTAATATATCAAAGTGACAAGTGCACGTGTGAACTACGCATTGTACCGTGAATGCATTACATTTAGCATATACGAAACTGGAGCTTGTACATTAGGTTACCAGGTATGACGTAATAAAAATATTATCTATGACGAAATTGTATTGGTGCTGAGTGGGGTCAACTCGAAATTGAATATGATATTATATAAGTTTAAATGCATTTTTTGAATAAAACTAAATAAAAATTATTAGGTTATGTAAGTATACTAAAGAAGCGATAAAAACGAAATATTTTGTTCATAGAATAGTGTAAAACTAGATATCATGGTACTATAAGATAAATTTAAAAAATAGTTAAGCAAAAGTATTCGTTTTCGCAAATAAAAGACGTAGTACCTGACATCTTATTTGACATATTTAACTTAGTATAAAAAACAATAATCAATAACACTTACCTATTTTCTACTTCATTATTTATTCCTTCTTCATGTCAGTTCAATACAAAATTGAAATGCGAAGTGACGGAACACTGTAATGGGGATGATAGGGCTTCCAGGTATTAGGTTGCATTAACTCGTAATAGTATTAGCTAATGTCTTTAGCCTTGTTATGTTTTCAATAGTTTTAATTTAATTAATATTCTTTTGTAAATATGCATTAAATATATTGCAATATTTTAAAGGTAATTCAAAAAGTACGTACAAACAAACTGAGTAATCGATTTTAAAATCTCATACGTGTCACATTAAGTTACATTGAGAAACTATCAAAAAAAATCTCTATTGAATTTGTTTACAGTACCGAAATACTGCGCTTAAACATTTGAACAATAGACGTTTGCGTCTCACAACATTGCATTCAACGCCTTCATGATAACGGCACTCGACTTTGTTAAGCTACTTGAAGTTTTTCTACAGTTCATATGATAAAATAAGTTGCGATTTTTAATAGACACTTGACAAATAATTTTATTGTTTTTAATTATTTATAATAGACTTACCTAATTTAAAAGACTTTATGCGACTTATTATATTATTAATCAAAATATTCATTTAATATGTCGTTTCGAACGTTCTGTAATCGCGACGATTAATAAAACAATCATTTTAAAAAACAACGCACATTTTTTTAGCGTATATTGCATTAAAACAATTTTCCGGACCGATGATTTTTAAAAATGTAACTATCCTTTTGTTATATCAACATTTTGCAAGGTATAGTACAACAAAGTATTATATTATTGAAAAGGTGGTACCCATGTATAAGGGGATTTAAAATGTGCCCCAAATTATCTGGAAATGATAGGATAATTGTCCTCTGGAGCTACTGTTGTGTTGAGAATTTAAAGTAATTTTGGAAATTTCAAAATGAATTTTAGCTTCACCAGTTTATTTTATTATTTTAGTTTTATTAACTTCAATTTTTTTTATTAGATTAATGAATATCTTTAAAAACGTAAATAAAAATAAATTGAGCATTGCCACGGTGTTATAACAAATTCCGATACAAAATAACTCAATGGTGATTGTTTAATCGCGCTAACAAATAAAAAATAGATTGAATTAATTGATGTTTATTTGTCAAATAGAATTATCAAATAACATTATTACTTACTACTATAATAAATATGGAATCAATAAATATTACTGACTGCGAGAGGAATGTTTAAAATTATGCACATGAGGTATTTACAACATTTGTCAATTACACTAACACTTAAATAATTACTCTTTGAATATCTGACTATTAGGAATAGCAAGTTTTCAGCAGTGTGTCGAACTATATATCACTTTTACTTTTTATAGTAGCCCGATATATGACGCACACGCACGATATATGACCGATGTTAAGCTAGAGATAAAAGCTATTAACTAATGTTTAGGTATATTTAAATATAACCTATAGTTAGATAAACAAAGAGATTTCTTATGATTTATAATACTGAAAAATGTGATAGAATATTAAAATAATACAATAAGGGTATTTCATATAAAATAGATTACAATGAATTTTTGGAATGTTTGTTACAATCTTCTACAAAAGCGTTTACTTCGTATACTTAATACTATATTATATGTGTCTTTAATTTGCTCAAATAATTGCATATATTTCAAGTATTAATAAAATACATGAGTAATACAATTAATTTAAAATGTTCCATCTTTGTAACCAATAACCATTAACTGTTCACCAAATGTTAATAGTTGGTTAACATTTACGAGATGTTTTTTTGTTATATTTTTACAGCTATCTTACTCACGCATTCTAAGATTTGGAATAATAAAAATATACATAACGTCTTTTCAAATGGAAAAGCTTCAAGCTAAGTATTCACAATAAAGTCCCAATTTATTTGCAAACAGCCACCCATTTATCATTCCTACATTTCTGGCAATCGACTCTGCAACACCAATGGAACGTACAGTTGCATGCCGTGACGCGCGACTGCCTCATGAGCGCATGGCCTCGACCACAGCACAAGAGATCGCATGAACCAGAATGAGAACTCCTTCCAATACGGCATATGCGACCAGAAGTACCAGCAGAATCAGTTCGACTGTCTATTTCGCAGAAGCTTGGTGATCTGAAAATGGGGTTAAATAAAAATTGTGTATTAATCTTATATTTATTTTTATATTATCAAGCGATTATCCACTTACTTCTCAAAATACAAAAGACTCGTTTTCGGTGCAAGTCGCGCCCTGCTCTTCCTTCTGCCTCGTGGACGACCTTTCAGCACCGTAATTCCTTCGTTCATTGTTTCTTGCGCGACCATTAGAGCATTTCGGTATCGTTTTTTAATAGTAGAGGCCACAATCCTAAAGTCAGGGGTAGCTCTCCAGCAAGTCTTCACTTGACAACTACCTGAAAGTCCATGACATTTGCAACGAACCTCCATGTGGGATGACAGAATCTGAAAAGCCCGGATATTTAAATAAATTTATTTTGTTGGTGGATAAATGGTAATGTTAGATTAGGTTGTGCGCTCCGAGTGCAGCGGACGGTGGTGCTATAAATCTGTGGCCGTGTTGTACGTGAGCGAATCTTTTAGCACAATTACGTGCGGGCGTGCGGCGCCACCCACCGACGCGGATCGCTCATAACATTTACATAATTAAACGCGCCGCACCGCAATCACGCTGACGTCTTAATTCCGCCAACCGCCGGCGGCCCAACAATTTCCCAAATTGAGTCGGGGCAAAAATTCAAATAAATCGGCGGCCTCCAGGACCGCCTCTCGATCTCGCCGCCCGGCCTTAATAACGTAGTATTAAAACCGTTCGCGATAGAATTCGCCACCCAAGTCGTCTGTAATACGTCGTAATGAAGCAGAAATATTAAAAATGGGCCCAAACCGCTTATTATGTTCTCACCTCGACGGGCCGCTCGTGAAATACGGCGGGCTAATGTGCGCCCTCGAGACGCGACCTCGGCGTCGATAGCATGTAATAACGGCGCCTGCTGCTGATACATCGAGCGAATAGTTTTAGAACTAGACTAGACGTGTCAACATGGAAATTAGTAAATTATAGTAGCTAATGTCGATCGTAAACAAGATCATAAAAGTTTTTGACTAACTCAATTAACACTAATCATATTTAATTGGTCATATGTTTTGCAACATTGTAATTTTGACACGCAGGAGGGTGTTAATTTTATATTCTGAGCGTTTGCAGTCATTAACATTTCTGTTTGACATTTACATGACTAATGTTTTAATAAAATAAAATGTAATATCGGAGCAATTTGTTACATTCTAGTGAAACACGAATACCTCACACGTTTATTGCGGCCCACTGAAGACCAATAAAATGGATTGCGTAATGAAACATTAATTTGGATATGGTATAAAATTATAAGGTTATAGAAAACATTTTGTTTAATTGGATCTTGAGTTTTTAAATTCAATATTATTAGTATATTTTAGATATAAATAAATTCGTTTCAGAACATATAACTTCATAGCCCATTGTGTAAAGTGTAGAGATATATAGATCGAGTCTTGCATTTAGACCACCCGCAATGAATATAGTTTTCCCACTCTAAAGAGTTCAATAAGTGTATAACTTTTAATATCGGGTATAAAGAGAAAGGTATATCCTGCCTTTCTGGACGGTCTACATTAGCCTCTTCAAGCTGATATAGCAAAGGTGACATTTGTCTGTGGAAGCAGTTGTCTCAGATGGGCAGAATAATAAGTAATTACTTTATT
This sequence comes from Tineola bisselliella, assembly GCA_028551675.1. Classification (NCBI taxonomy): domain Eukaryota; kingdom Metazoa; phylum Arthropoda; class Insecta; order Lepidoptera; family Tineidae; genus Tineola; species Tineola bisselliella. Next base: position 56,581 of record JAPWLS010002484.1, read on the forward strand.
AAATCGGTACGGATAAATCGTTTATTATTTTATCTAATATTAAATATAGTTTTTTTACGAGAAGTGCGTAAAATATAAAGACGAAATTAATAAATAAACATTAAATTAATAGTTCTATCACAAATTAATAATATTTCAAAAATTCCATGACCATGCTGGTTAGTGATCCTGTGAGGTCCCTATGACCCCACACTCCATTGTAGTGCCGCCTCCTTACCATTTGTTTTGTAGGCACGTAATTAACACACCTCCCATGGCGGACCCGTTAGACACGCTCTGATATAATAACCTGCGATGATATTTTTATTATTGTCAAAATAAGACATCGCGTCGGGTCTCTCAGACCCCGACAAAAGGATTCAAGTTTAGATGATAATTAGATATCAGCTGGTGGCTTTCGTTTTTTATTCACGGATTACAAATAGTACCTACTATGTTTTTGATACTAAAATAAACATAATTGGGTTTACCTAAACTTACCCTAGTTACTATAGTAGGTAGCTAGTAGGTACTATGACCAAAACAAAACAAACGTATAACACTGATCCAGGTCCAACCAATAGGAATCTATTGAGTGACGATTAGACGTATTTTGATTGTTTGTTTGAAAGTCGATAGATAACCATATAGATATAAAGACAGTCGTAGTCTTTGTGATTTTGTATAAAGATCGATAATTAAAGAGAAAATGGCAGTTGACTCTTAGCGTAATTACAATTATGACCCCGAGCTCGATATAAATATAATAATGCTTTAAACGGTCAACTATCTATTTGCTATCGTAACATCAATATGGAATTGTTCATAGTAATGAACCAACAATTTATTTCACAAACAGAGCAATGTCGTTTTAATAATAAACTTGAGGTTCTGATGATTTTATACTTCAACAGCTCGCGATCATCATCGTAAAAATGCCATTAAAACTATGTTTAAATACTCAATTATCTTTTTATTTTAAATTATATATTATTTTATTTATATGTTGCTGATGGACACGACTACCGGAATGTGCTAATTTTGTATGGATTTTATTACCCGGTTGATATTTTATAGTTTAATAATATTAATAAAATTAATGAGCTTATAATATTGTTGATAATTTATTAATAAAATGTTGTTTTTGCTTTAGTTATTTAACAAACATGAATGGAAAGCTTCATTTACGTCCTTACCCTCATAAGGTCATAAGTCCCGACTGTTTTTGAATATGATTCTTAAACAAAGATATACTAAGAGCGCCTTGGTGAGGCAAAGCCTGTAAGTTTGTTGCGCTTCTTCGCTCGGGTTCGATTTCAAATCGAAACAAATATTTATTCGTTATCTTTTTTTTACAAAGATTTAATAGTAAATAGGTGTAAAAGCACTTCTGTAATTTGAATACAGGGAACACAGTCCATTTTAATTAATAACAATATTTTAGATACTCAGGGAAAATAGCGGATTGTTTACTCATACAGCGCAGCGGATGAAGGCGATTAAGTAAAAAAAATATTTTTAACTTCACATATAAAATTGTGCGATTGCGAGGCTACTGTTTCGTGAACTTAATGAAAATACTGGAATGTCCGCTCAAAGTTGTCTGGCGACTTGACAACCGTGACTGGAGGCCAACCTAATTATCATCCTACGATCAACCCGGTAGGTCGGACATAATTCAAATTAAAACGAACTTTTAATCCACGCTTAATTAACTATTATAAACGAATTACAAATTAAAGAATTTGTATTCGGGTCGAGTGCGTCGTGTTTGTATTAGTGAGACAATTGTAAATCTGCTAAAAAGCGAGCTCTGACATGAAGCCGGTGCGGTGTTAACGTCAGATTTAGTTACGGCCTAAGTATAATACAATTTTGAAGTACAGGTTTTATTTGACATGTTTATTTGGTTCGCCCGTGGGTACAGCGACGGCTCAGTCGTATCACCACAAACGGCCTATTAGATCGTAAGAAATTAATCTCCTACCGGCATTTGGAATTAATTTATGTCGTTTACTTCAGACATATCAGCTTCTATTTGATAAATATTCTATCATAAATTTTTAAATTACTTTAAATTTTAATTTGGAAAGTAACTTCTTTCTACAAATCGTTATAAAATTGTAGAATGACGTAGAGAAACCAGCATCTCTGTTTACCCTTTTAAGTATTACAATGAAAAGAATTTCGATCTTGAATAGTAATATATATAAATATGATAATAAAATATAAAATGTACAGTTGATGATGTTAATATTGTGAGCCGACATCGTAAATGCCGACGGACCACCCACTTGGCTCATTACAAACCCTACCACGCCTCTCTCGCCCCAACAGTCCAATTTGATCATCTAAATATGTGTTACATCTCATTCTTCGCGCCTGTGGCCCAATTTGAACACCTCCGTAAATATACGTTAAGAAACATTGCGGTCGGTTTGGATACAAAAATTGACCCATTTCGTGACCACATAAGATTGTTCCGAACAGTTATCTTGATTGAGTCGTAGTAACTTATAAATTGACCCTAACATAGACATTATTTAAGGATGTAGGTAACTCCTTTATGCCTATTTTATATATTTTTGGAATTTTAAATAAATTCTTCCTTAACTTTCGCATGAACATGTTTTATCTAAATTAAAATATTTTATTCGGTAAGTTTGCATTAATCAGTCACACTGCGACGACGAGGCTTTGCAGCTCTCAAAATATCTAATTAAAATTAATCATTAACTTACCGATCGTCCAGCATTGTTATTATGCCGATTAATTTTCGAAGTAAGATCATCAACCTGCTCTCTTGCATCAAGGAACTTTCGAGAGAATTCAATGCCGTATTGCAGATTATGGGAACATCCGCTCCATTCCCATCGATCGCCTTTAGGTCTTACTTTCATATCGTTGGTTCCACGGTAACCGATGGGGTCACAGCCGCACGAGATGAGCCGTCCAGAGGCGCAGGCTCTCGCTACTGCATGCGCCACACCAGCGGCGGTTAGTGCGTAGACATATGCACTTTCCCTAAACCCTGTAAATTAAAATTTAGGCACATAATTTTCTTATTACAATTTGAAAGACTTATAAGAAGATTATTAAGATATAGAGAGAAGTTATAATTTAATTGTTAAGCGGGTTATGTCAGACACCCACACACCATCATAAACTTTTATTTCTTCAAGTAAATCAATACGTATATTAAACATGCTTCGACCCTAAATCGGTACAGCACAATTAGACCCAAAACAAATCCTTTTTAAAATAAATAAATGTTTACTTCAGCTGGGAATAGAACCAGAAATCTGGCATACCACAGAGATCGATGTATGTAAGCATAGAAAACATATCAGTAGTAGTTTATAAATAAATCTATAAAAATAAGCTTAATTAACTACATTCTATTCCGTCATCAACTGATTCCATTAAAGACAGATTCAAATGAAAAATGACACATAAAGAGAAAATAAATAACATAAACATTCCTTTTAACTTAAAGATAACTTGTCAACTATATAAAGGTAACTAATGCAGCAAACATCGATTTATTGGAACGCGGAATGCTCTAGACCGGGAGATATCTATTATATATAGCAATAAATTACAGAATCTATTTGTAAGATCCATAGATAAGGTATTGGCTTAGCACAATGTAATCTTTTTACCATAAATGGAATGATGGGCGATTTGCATTTGACTTGAGTTAATTGTAGTCTAACAGTGAGGTGCGTTATTATCGATATTTTAATTATTTTAGCAATCTATGCGACCATTGTCCTCTACCTATTATTTTTGACCAAATCTTGATCAATGAAATGAGAATATACGCTTAAAATAATTTGAATGAATATAAACAATCGATTAAATATTATACACATCGATTACTATTAATAAACTAATCATAAAATTTAAATTTTCCTTCCATAGGCTATAAACGTAATAGAAACATAAGCTTGATTAATTCTAAAGAAAACTCATTAATTTTTACAAGCATCGATAATTTAAAACGTATAAGCACATCACTATTACCGGTGTACATCTCTGTAGGTTAATAATACGTTATTTAAGCTATTTCATTGTGTAAACTTGAATAGGGATAAATTTAATAGGAGTTTCCTTTGCGTTGGCATCGGTGGCGGCATTTTCCGAAGTCAACTCTTAAACGACCAATTACGATCAATTTGATATTAAAATCCATACTTACTTTAAAGCGTCCATGTTATTTTTTTAGTAAGAAAAAATCGATTAAAAACTATATACCTATAAAATGTATCGGGTATATTTCAGAAGCATCACTAATGCGTTAATAGATAAGTGAAAAATTCATAAAACGTGTACATTCACATCGAGAAGACATATCGATAACATTTGAAAGAATCGAATAAATTAATTCGTTTGTGGCGTGTGATTAATTCGGGAATTCTCTTATCAGAGGGATTAGTCGGGCACTGGACTCTAAAGCGGCCCTAATTGACACAACAGATACGTTCATTAATATTATGGCCTTTTTATTTTATTTATCTAGTATTGAAACGGCCCTTAACGCTATTGTTGCCTTCGCCCGTAATTCGGGTACTTGGAAAGCAAAATAACATATAAATAACTATTAATTCATACAAATTTCCGCTCAAAACAAAAGCACATTTAAAAAAAGAACGAGGCTCTTAATGACAATAAAAAGCTCAATGATCGAAGATGACGTCGAACACACTGGAACAGTGGGTCATCAAACCGCATAACCACAAAAACTGCCCAGACATGATTTAGGATGAATCACGTTTAATAAAATGCTAATCATTATAAATCACCATTATCTTACAATAGCCATCGTTCTTCGCGATGAATTAATATAGCTTAATGCGATTCGAAACATTTTATATCGGGGCAATTCTGAATTTCGCAACAATACGCGACTGTGAGCAAATATGGGCAATATAAAATTTTACACAAATAATTTGCGTGAATTCCTTTCTTATAGCTATTATTTGAGGTCGTAAAATTATCCAGTTTTTCTTGGTGTTTTGGTGGGATTACATTTAAATATCTTAGGAACATATATATGTTAACTACATAATTAAATATAAGTAACATTTTAAATTAAATTCATAATGTAAAATCATATCGAAAGTGGAACAGAAATGGAATGAATCTTTTAGATATCTAGATATACGGTAAACTTCGTACCTGATAAATGTTATTACATCTCAACCAAATAGGGCGCTGTTATTGTTTATTTATAAAGTGAGCTCGAGTACGATGCGCTTTTTCCACTATCGATGACAAATTTATATTTGTCGATAGCTTGAGATGTGATAGTATCAATTTATAGAGCACGTCGATTGATTGATTTCGATGACAACGAGTTATTGTACACCGGGAAAGGAACTATATGTGGAACTTAACGGTTATGCGCAAATTATTCGAGAACGCACATATATAGTAGTGCTAGGTCCACCACCCTAATTTTACTGCCCATTGAATTGTGGTTATGTTTTTGCCTCGCCAATGAATGTCCAATTCTCAATTTGAAACAATTAGCTCGATACATTTCGACATTCGATTGCACTCACTCATTCGAAATTCTTTAATCGAATTTAATGAATGTCAAGTTTTTCGAGGAGGCAACTTTTTTCATTGAAATGCTCTGAATCTCGATCAGGTGACAGATTTTAAATTCTTCCCTTACACTTGTCTTTCAATTTTTTGTTAATGTTTGTTTTAATAAATATATTATGCGAATTATATTCAGTTGAGTTTTGAATTGTTCATTGATCGGTTGTTAATTATAAACATTAATATTTAATTTTTGTGTCTATTTACGAAGTGTAAGAGCATTACGTCTAGGTACGGCCTCTGATTGAAACAATATGTCAACAGGCTCTTAGGCAATGTAGTTTTGTAAGTAGGTATGTGTGAGCCGGAGGATAATTATTTATACTTGTTCGTCAGCACTAGAGAGGCCTGACAGCGGACAGCGTCTCGGCTGGCACTGCCACCTCGATTCCTCGAATTGCGAGATTAAATTGGCGAATCTACATTCGAACCATTTACGGAAACTCGTCTCGTCAGCAAAAAATTCACAGCCGCTCCTAAGTAAATACAAATTTCAATTATCATTAAACGTTTTATTTCATCTCCGATTCTTTATTTAAAAATGTATGGAGGAGCATAGCGGACATTCATTTAATCGAATGCGCATACTGATAGGTTTTTCCGAGCAGCCCGTCGACGGTGGTCAGCTTTTTCCGTGTTGTGTAACATTGTTTTTGTTCCGCGAGCGCCTCCATGTCGCCTATGCGCATGCGTTTGCCAAGTGCACACCGTGATTTACGATTGTGCACTTTGTGAGTTTAAACAGTTTTTCGCTGCGATTGGCGCTGTTGCGCTCCGAGATCGATAGCCTATAAATCTGTTCCCGAGATAAATGCACCACTCCTCGCTTTTTAAATACTGTTCAGTGGTCTTTGTTTACGTGCACTTTGTATGCGACACGTGTTGTTATTTTCGTTTAATTTTGCATTATAAATGCTACCTTTATTTTTAATTTGATTAACAAGAAATCGGCGTTAAGTAATCGGGCTGCTCTGTTTGCCGAAGTGAATATTTTATTATAATTAAGACTCAGTCGAAATTCGGCGTTACGAATTGCAAATTACCGAAACATGGCGAAATGCTGGTCCCGTGTGAATGACTCACCGGTCAAATGACGTCAATGTGCATGGTATTTAATGTCTATAGTTATTTATATGATTTATTTGCTTACTTGGGAACGTGAGGTAGTGATTTCAGATAAAGTAAATTACTCAATATAAAAAACGAATCCCTACGAACAAAAAAGCGTAATAATTCACAATCTTGATCTTAATTTAATTAACCCTAAAATAGAGGTATTTTTAGAAACGAACCAGAATTATCTAAACAAAGGCACTCATCACGTTTAAGTTTGTGACGTTCATATATTTTTTTAATGTTACCTTTTGTTGTTTTTGTGAGAGCAGCCTCCGAAGTAGCTTGAAGTGGTAATGTAGATCTTATCTCGGCCATTACAGGGTTAGATGGGGATAAGGTATTGAGACGTTTCGACACTTTTGACACAATTTTGTTAATATTGTTATTTTAAGTAAAGAACTATTATTAAATTAATTCATTTTTGTTATTTTTACGTTTGAGACGTCCTTATCAATAGCGTGGTTTTTAATCAGATTTAATAATAATAATATTATAATAAGAAATATTTTTATTAAATTAGGCAAAACATTTTCCCATGACCCTGTGAGCAGACAGACGTTGTTACGTGTCATATTGCTTTATTTTTTGCAGGGGCATGACCGCATTTAGTTTTCGTCGACACGTTGTTGTTATAAAATGCCAATAAATGTCACTTTTTTATGACTCGTTCGTCTTCACATTCAAGTCACGTGCCACCACACTCTTTAGATATATATCGAAGTAAGCGAGCCACCCTGTATGTGGATTTTATATTTTGGAATATATTTATAGGGTGGTAACATTTTTGAGTGGTCATTGGAAGGGATTCAAATTTTTAAAAAAAACTTCATTTTATGGCACCAATTGATAGTGACGATTACTTATTAACTAACTAACAAAAATATACTTTAGACGTGTAATTTAGAATTAAGACGGATGAAACTAGTCACAACTAGTACTATATATATCGTTAACACTAGATTTACCAGCCGGTCAATATGACCTATTTTTACCACCGATCAAAATGACTGGTTGACTTGTGCTTGCAAAGTATTAAATATAATTCAATTAATTTATTGTACAATTGTAAAAAATGGAATCGTTTACAAAAAATAATGAGTATGGTTACATAAAAGTCTTGTGAAGAATTTTTGAAACCCGTCATATTGACCGGTTGGTAGTTCTAGTGTTAATTTCATTATCATAATCATTGTAAAACTTATACGCAAGAGTTAGTGTTGTCTCTGTCGCACAACAGCACTATTGCATATGAACGTAGAGTAAACATAAATCTAAACTTCGGTTTAAATAAAAAATGAAAGCCACTGATACACTTACTAAAATTACTTGTAAACAAAACACACATTGCATGCGTTTAAAATGCACATAGATGGACAATGTATGGTTAATTGACTTTTATGTTAGTATTGTCTATAAATACAAGCCTAATCGTGGATTCATTCTCTCACGCGAGGAAGTGAGATCAAACGCCATACTACTACGTGTTAATAGAGTGACGAAATATCTTTTTATCTGCCCTCTTGAACTTACAATTCCATGAATGAGAGCGCCTTTGAGCTTCTAAGTTTGAATGTTTGTGCGTAGTCTTCTATAATACATGCATACAATCCTATTTATTGTTTTCATTATATGCACTGATTACTTCTACTGGTATTTCCATATGAAAAAAACAGCTGTGTATATGTTTGGCTGAATATGAGGGGAATATACAGCGACCAGATTGTCACTGATATTGTCAATTTATTATAAATAAATAAATAAATTCTTTGTTGCAAAAATTTTTTTTTTCACATAGGCGAGCTTAATGCCGTCAGCATTATCTACCAGCTAACCTCTGTCGGTGTGAGCAGTGCAATGAAAAGAAAATAATAACTAAATCTACACAATATATACATTACATAAAATAATAAATAATAATACATACATATTTATGGAGAAAATTTATGTGTGAATTAAATAAATAATAGAATTATACAATATATTGCTTCCAAATAAATCTCAAAACTTGACGTTTATACAACTTTTATTTTTCACTTATTCGTCTAATAGCCATTGAAAAGTTTCAAAGGTTATAGCAACAATGAGCTTATTAGATGGACAACAATCATTAAATCGTTGACAATGAGAGCATTGTACCGTCGTCAATCACGCCAAAAGTGCTAACTACGCATGGAGGATAACAGAGAAGCGGAACCAATCGATGCAATCCTGCCATCAACGGTCGGCTGCATTCTTCACGATTAAATGTATCTTTACATATCTGTGTAAAAAAAGACAACGGTCCGTGCTCCGAATCATTATTATCTTTCTTCGATCATCGATAGCTATTATCCTATTTAAAAGCATCTCGATTTGTTCTACAATTTTTTTCATGGACCTCATTCCCATCATCCCACGTCCGCCATTCAATCCGACCCAAAGACTGAGATAACAATGGCCGTGTTAAGAAAGATGTTTAAGTATTTAGTTACGCCGCTTTTTTCACAATTTTTCAATTTAAACGGAGTTCGTGTCGTCGAGGAGCCCGGAAAGTGTCGCTACGGTGCGTTATGATATCTTTTGGACTGTAGACTTGAATGAAATGGTAACGTTATATTTACGAGAATCTATCATTCACTTTTACTGATCGTATACTATGCGCTTTATTATGTTGCGTTCGTACGCTTGACAGATTTGTTAGTTGAAAAAAAAAACTGCGATCGATCAATCGTTCAAATATTATGAAATACCTTTAAACAATTTGATGGTACAATGAACATATTACGTAATTATTGGATCGTTCAATATTTAATTCATAAAAATTCCCTCTCTCAATATAGTATCAATTCAATGCTTACAATTCTACGAAAATCTATAAAATTAAACTTTATAAGCGAATTCAATTCTATATGGTCTATTTAAACGATTTGGTCAGACAATCGAGTATTGATAGCACAGTCAGTTGTGGGATATTAATTAGTAGGAGAATGGAACTCGGGGCAGCCCGCCTGGACCCACAGCACACCGTGAAATCGCGGGGAGCGGGAGCTTCACAACCACACACCTGGTGTATTATTGTTTCCTCAGCCTCTTTGCTAAACTCATAAATTGTCATGTCGACGTGTGCGATGCTCGTGAAAAAAAAACGAGCTTAAAGCCTTTTCACACCAAAAGATATAGACATAAAGGTTGACACGGAGGACGACACGGGATACTGTAAATAAAATGTTTGAAAATACAAACGTCGAGGAAGGCTTTGTGTGATCGTTTTGTAGCTGAGGTTGTAATATGCGTGAATAATTCGGTCGTAATAAATTCGGATTGTAATGGCGGGTCGCGATTGGATATTAGCCAGGGATTTTGTTAAGTATCTCGCGTTGATTGGAATTTTGTATTCGAATTATAAGTTTTCATTTGTATTGCCACCACCCACGAGTTCTCGAGTAATGAATCGTTAAATTGAATTTGATAGTCGGTACGCACGCAAAATGCGCAGTGCAGCTACCACGAGACCACCGTCGATGGGAAGTGAGAATATTGCGTTTAATGTTTTTTAAAAATAATTTTAAGTAAAAGTTATGTGTTGTTGACTGACATTTCAATTATAGTAAAATACATTACCCCTTTTCATAATAGTGCTCGTATGTGGATTTTTGTTTCTTGTTAATAAACTGGAGCAGTTCCATCGATGCCATCTGAACTGATGCTGACATTCCTTGACCGCGACCTGGAGACCTTCGATGGCGATAGTTGCAGCGTCTGGGGCATCGTGGCAGATTGTTCTTTGTTCTCTCGATAGACCGCCGACCAGACGACATGTTAATAAAGTGCTGAGGTCTAGTTTTGTATCCACCATATCGTGTCTGGAACTAAATAATATTCAAAATTAGTTTCGTGTTTTGAACGTAATTATTAAAAAATAAAGTGCCTAAAATCATTTATAGTACAAATATATCATTGTTACAATGGACTTTGGTCCTTCAACGCCTATATATATGATGACGGACTTAGTATAGATATTATACATATATAAAACATATCAATTCATCAAAAACTAATTAGTAGTGACTCTAATGGCATGTCTTAAAATATTAAACGACGCTTTGTATTAATTTGCTTAAATTTCGATGTTATCTGTCCATATAGATACACGAGTTTAAAATATTCTAAAAGTTATTTAACCAAATAGCTTCCGAGTTGTTTGAGAACTATTCCGCTTCAAGAGCAAAGAATTTCATTATTAAGTTCGTTATTTATTTACGAAACTTGTGATGGGGTCCACTGCCTTGAATACTTTAGATTGGGAAGGAGAAATAATAATAAATATCATTTTAATTTATTTGGTTGTTTTATAAGACAAACGGTCTATTAACCAAGCAGTATTTTTTTTTTAAATTTAACACTGCAAACATAGGAGTGGTCTAAGTAATTTAGAAATTTAATAATCTTCGATTTATTTTAATAATTTTCTTTATTATTATGATTGTAGTTTGTTGTCATTGGATCCATTTCTGTAGACAGTTTTTAATGTTACTTTTTAATTAATTTTTATAGAATTGAAATTTTTGCCAAAACTTCCAACCGTGTTTTAATGAAAATGAATGCTTATTAACCAAATATTTAGCATTAACATTTATTAATGTCATTCGAATTGTCATTCAAAGAAACATACATTTGGGAGAGTGATTTAAGACAAAAATAATATAGCAACCGATTCTTTAATTTTTGTTTTTTTTTTTCTGAGAATTTAATTTAAATTTAGATCACTTTTGTTTTGTTTTGTTTTTTTTTTTTGTTTGGCGTGATTATAATAGTTATGTAATTGAAAAAAATGTTGCACAAGTACACGTAAAATATTAAAATTAATCGTTAAAAAAATGTTCCATAAACTTGTATTTATTTTAAAAGGCCACACTAAAAGCATATTATCGTCGTTAAGAACAAACATACGTATTTGTAACAACGTTTTGTAAATATTTTTCTCTCTTTACATAACGTTTCCTCTTATCATTCCTTGTTGTTGATTCCCACGGCCGACTTGGAAAGAATGCCGTCCTATCATTAAAATCAAGGCGCTGAAAATTAAGTTTTAACCTATTTTTATCTGCAATTATTTGTCACAATTCGTTAAATATATTTCTTATCTGTCTACATAAATATTCTTACTACAATCTCGACAGTTAGCAGTAAACATCAACGGCAAACTTTTGCCATATGACCAAATTGTCATCTTATATATTTTCAAAATTAGTTTGAACGAAAAATTAATACAATAAAATTAGGGACTATGAGTGTTTATAAGTTTATTTCAATTTGAATTTATTTTTATTTCTGACACGAAAATTCACAAATATTCGTGGCGAAATTATAAAGTCGTAGTAAGCAATCTGTAAAAATAGTACTTATAATGAAACGACGTTTAATGAATTTCCTGTAAGTTAAAAAAGATAATTGTTGCCATAGCAACGTGAAGACATTATAAACATTCCCAAAATCAATTTTTATGTAAAGCCTTTAAAAAAAATTACAAAGGAAATTTAAAAATAATTCATTATCGTCCTAGAATATCCAACAAATACTTAGCAAAGGCTCTGACATTTTATTTTATAGAGATTTAAAATCGCGTACACTTTAAGATAATAAGCAACGTTTAAATGGCAAATAATTTTATTTAAAGAGACTATTCAAAGACATCAAAGCGTTTTTCACTTTAATAATTGCATTAAATTCCTTGCATGGAGATAAAAACAATAATTCCACGCTTTAAAACGCGTCCCCAATAAAAAATAATAAATCTGACGACGTCGGAGCCTCACTGATGAAATGCTCCGATTTCCACTCGCTGAGTTAGTTATTTCAATACAAATTCCGGCTACTTGCATCGCTTCTCTCTGGATGCCGGCGATTCTGCAAATACTTTTCCTTGCTCACTTAATCCTATCAAAAAGCCCTATGCTCCTAACCTTTACATAGAAAAATAAACTGTAACCACCTAGATTCAAGGTCGAATATAGAGTAAATATTAGAATTAACTTATGATGTCTATTTGTAACAGAATAGGGTCTGATTGAAATTCCATGTTCCAACAATGTGTATCTGCAGTTGATACCTATTTGTTCGGTTTATAATCTCCATGAGAAAGCGCGAGATACCGGATCTGATTTAAATGGCCGTGCTATCTTTAAAAATGTTACGCCGATAGCCAATTAGTAGTCGCGCGATAATCTTAGAAATGAACATAAATATCTACTGCGTTGGGTGCACATAAATTAGGTGCTTGCATATCTGCTAAGGTGCAAAACCCATTCATTGGTTCTACGTTTATTTTTTAACAAGTATTTAAACTATTTGCGTCCGTATACTAGTAAAAGATGCGTTTCATTTTATATGTGAACAATTATTAATGATTAAACGAACTTATCTGTACGTGAAGTTTTATCATAATTATACGATAGTTTTCGTCCGAAGAGATTGGCATCCGTTTACATTGTCTTATGCCAATCTCGAGGACGAAAACATAAGTGTAATTATTAATTTAATAGTTCAGAATGTCACTGTTACATAGTTACATAAACAATTACCATCACTGTGTCAACTTAATGTGACCAGCTGCCTCTTTTTTATTTGCTATGATTAGTGATTTCTGTTCCGTAAAGAACAAATAACGCTTATTTATGTACGCAAAATTAATCAACTAAATTATCACCTCAGTACCTATATTGTGTCTCTTGTAAATTAATTATAATGATAAATCGAACGAATATTATTCATTGAACAAATACGCTACTATTGAGTCAAGTCTAAGTACTTTATTTGCATACTCGACGCGTAAATCTCGACCTAACTATTAGGTGGTCTCACAGAATGATTGTCACATAATAAATTTGCATTCATTATAATTATTCAACGTGTCACACCCTCCTTGTTTGTGTGGGGTTACGGTTTATCTACACTTTTACTTCATACCTATCTAATTTTACGATTTCACGTTTTTCAGTTAAATATTGTTTATTACTCGACAATTGTTTTCGGTTATGTATTTTAAATAATCAAAAATTATGTTAATTTCTCTAACTTTAAACAATTAACAATCTAAATTGTTATCAATAATCGCTAAATACATTCAAATGGATGTTAGTATTTGAGTTTTTAAGTGCTAATACATTAACTTTGCTAATTATATAATTGTTTGTGCAAAATATGTTGTATCGGGTTTTCCTAAGTGTATAACTGCCCTATGTATTTTGCATGATTAGTAATGTTTGATTTAGTATTCCGAAATGAATTTATGAGGTGAATGTATTAGCATGCTTTTGATGGTTGCTGAGTCAATTATGAGCTGCTTAGTACACTTGATAACCGTCTTTGCATTCCAATTTTGCAATGTTAATTGTCTATAAATCAAACGTATATTATATCATAATTATTATAGTTGCATTTACATCTTAGTAGGAATTTTCTCAATTCAATCTGGGTATTCGGAACTGATATTATGTAAAATATAATTAAATATAGTCATGCGTGTATTGTATGGAGTAGCTTGCAAATAATAGTTCTTCTGTCATAGTAAACATTGGACTCACCTTGCTGTGTTGATGGTAAATAGGAGCACAATGATAAGAGTTAGTGGGCATGTGGTGCGCATTCTGTGACCACCTCCTGTCTGCACTCGCTGCTTCATGTTGGCAATACTACCAGCTGATAGAGCAGTGAGGGCATCCTGCCAATTTCACGATATAGTCACTCGCATTAAGTGTTCCCTTTCACGCACTTTATGTAACACTATGGGCCTTATTATCTCTGCTTAATTGTGACACGATTGCAAAAATTCACGAACCGTAAATCAAATGTCAATTAAAATTCGAAAAGCACAACCGTAACTCGCTGTAGTCAAATTTTTTCAACGAAACCTCGTTAAAGGTTGACCGAATACCTCAATAATTAACAGTCACCGCATCGAAACCCGAGATTCTGTCACAAAACTGAACGGTCACCGTTAAACTTTTAAACGTTTTTGCTCGGTGAGATGTGAGTCGAAATCGTCTCGCTTAATCGCGGAAACTGACCGGTTCCTCTCTGTAGCAGCTTCGAATCGCCACTTTTTACGCATTTTTGCGAGCACTTCGTCAGGTAATTAAAACGATCGTTTATAGGTGATGCAGTGTGTGCCGGCTGTGCGGAAGGGTCGTTTGTCGGATGATGTTCAGAGCGTGGCGACGGCTCGAAGCGCGCATCTCAGCGTCGAGATGCGTAGGCCGCAAGGCGTGCCGTCCGCACACAAAAAGCAGAGGGGCGAGCGATGCCGCGCAATGGACCGCCTTTTCAGTTGTTACTCTTCGGCTCCACCTACTTGCGTTCTTCCTTATTTCATTATCCTGATTTGACGTGTGTTTGCGCGAAACTATTTTCAAGACGAATGTCCGCTGCGGCGCATTAGGGCATGCAAGTAGCTACAGTCAC
The DNA here is from genome assembly GCA_028551675.1 of Tineola bisselliella. NCBI lineage: Eukaryota > Metazoa > Arthropoda > Insecta > Lepidoptera > Tineidae > Tineola > Tineola bisselliella. The sequence goes on from JAPWLS010002484.1 coordinate 71,725, forward strand.
ATATTACCATCAGTTGTTGACATGAGCGTGATTGTTAACGACTGCTCGGATTGTTTGTTTTACAAACAATATTGTTATGTGCTATGTACCAATTCGGTCGGCGTGTGCACACACAGAGTGCCAGTTTGACAGTGGCACGCTGGGCACAGTCCCTACCTATAAAATGCCGCCCCACGCGCCTCATCCCAGTCATGAGAATACAATTTATCCCTAAAATAGGGTGTACATTTCCAATATGAGCCTGTGTAAACTATGTTATAATTACTCAAATAATTACTAAATCTAATAGAAACGTGATGATCGCATAAGCAAAAAGCTTCACGTTAAAGATTTTTCAAAACATAACTAGTCTCAATCAATCATTATTAAAATAAACTGAACCCGTTGACGATATTGATCTCACGTTAGCGGGCAATACTTAGCATCGCAATTGAGATGTAAAGGGATAACAGTCTGTTATTCATTCATTACAAAGCCCTTTAAGTCGAGGGGACATCCCCTTTCATTAGTGCCACGAGGGGCACCCGCAATAGAACAACGCGTGCCCATCGCGTGTCATCCACACGTGATCGTACGCAGAGGCGACCCCGCCGTCTCTATAAATGTATATGATAACAATAGAAGAAGTAATTAAGATTGGATACTGCTCAAATAGCTTCAAATGATTTGGATGAATATTACTCTGTAACATTTAATCATAAGTATAGACTAATATGTACGTGTATTCAATATTTAGTTATGGGTCGCTAATGCTGTTCGCGGTATTGTCACTGACAATTAGTAATGCCGTTTATTTTATAGGGGAATAATGTTTTTTTTTTGTCATTTATACGAATAATATAACCCCAATAATATAACAATCACATCTCATATGTTGTTTTATTATTTTATAGAATTTGTCTTTATTTTAAGCTGCCAATTGTAGCTGCTTGAGTCATTTTATGCGTGGTCAGGGCGGTCTATGCAAATTCGTCTCGAGTTGACTTTGATCTGGAGAACACGCGCCAGTACTGACGTCAAGGGTCCTCGCTTTGTCGGTCACAAGCAAATAAAAATCTTTGTTATTAAATTTTGTAGTAAGCGAGGTTCGCTACTTAGGGTTCTTTTGTTTCTGTCTTATTTTAGTGATCTACATTAATTTAAAAAAAAACGTTTTAATAAATTCCAAGTTCTTGCTTATTTCTTACTTCTGTCTACAAGTTCTCTCTATCCCCTTTATTAACGTTATTATTATTTATTGAAATATTATAATTTAATTTAAAATGATCTCTATTTATGTATGTAAATGTTCTATAAGAGTAGGTACAAGTTCTTCTAATGCGACATTTGTTAACATAATAAAAACGAAAAGATTTTACGACGAAATAACTTTACAACGTACACATTGAGAAGCATATGTAGTCCATAAACATTATTGCGAGACCCTATTAATTGACAGCATAATTGAATAGACCAAAAGCCTATAAAAATCCATAAAGATATCTAAAAAATAATACAAAAAGTGGATGCTATAAAAGTTCTTTCGCTCGCTGCACCCTAACATAATTAGCAGTAAAGTAAAATCCCAATTAATAACATGAAATGTTTATAGTAAAGATCGTTTAGCATGTCGGAGTCGCACCGGAGCCCACCAGTGGGTTTATAGCTTGGAATATTTGTCAAGAGCTCACTCAATTAGAGCGCTTGTAAAATACAACTTCTCAACGAATCATTCGAACGATGATCTGGGAAAAAATTGATACGGTATTTTGTAACAACCTTACGATTTAAGACGGGCATTTATTAGACCGCATCGTCGTAAACTCAAGATATACGTGTATAACATATAAAAAATATTAATTTGTACAAGGTATGTTCAGATATAGTATTCGGATTCTAAAATTAATTATTCAGGAAAGATCTGAAAAGAAAAGAAATTCGCGTATATTCTCAAACAAATGGGATTATTTTAAATATTTTCTTCAATTGTCTGTGATTATAGTGGATCAAAAAGCGTTGATTAGTTTGTCATGTTGGTTCAACTGAAGGCCGAAATCCACCTGATGTTGATATTAAATGAAGAGCTAGATGCTGTCTTTGGGGCAGCAGATTGGACTACTAACCATGCGTTGTCTAAAAAATTAAATTCTCTACATAATTACATAATAAAATGATACATTCATATTATATTTATTTTATCATAAAATATTGCGTAATAAATACTTCTTTATCAATTTACCACAAAACACGAGAAATCTACATAACTTTAAAACAGTCATAAAACTGTAAGTAAGTACTTTTAACATCACGTATACATGTCCAAAGCACAGATTTACAAATTAGTGTCTATGAATTTGAGATTTTTGGCCATAACTGCCATAATTTTGTCACTACTTTTCGTCATACGTAAAATGTAATTATTTTTTAACATAATTAACATGACGCATTTAATTATTATTCATAATAACATCTAATATTTTTTATTTGACGAGTTTCTTGTGATATTCTTCTCGCCATACGCCTTCCCGAAGTCACGATAGAGTCTAACGAAGAGCAAGTGCACGCCTTTAGTGCCTATGCTAATAAACGATTTTCATTTCATTTCATTGGATTACTGAGAGATAATTGGTGAACATACAATCAATTTAAAAGGTTTTAGCTGCTTACTATCGCTTTTGTTTCGATTAGGTATTTAAATTTCAGATAGCATAAAAATCGCAATTTTTATAAATCATTTAATTTAAATAAATAATTAGAAAATAGTTTAAGAATATTGTATGCATGTGGCGAAAATTCATAAGACAATTCGATTCAAACTTTGAAAGTTTTATGACGAAAATTGATCAAGCTGTGACGAAATATTGTGACGTAATGACATGAATTTTAAGCTCGTGGGTGACAGCTTTCTCTACTCTGCTCTATTTCGGTTTAAATAAATATTTAATGAATTAACATTTCTGTCAATTTAATAAATAAACATGTTGATAAGATTTTATTAGTTGAGAATGATTATGTGAGGGATTAATTAATGTATTGACTGTTTATTATTAACTTTATTTAAGATTTTTATGTAATGATTAATATTTGTAACTAAGTATTGATTTTAATGTTTTAATTTCAAAACAAAAGAGATTTCACATCTCCCCCATTACACCCTTTTAGGAATGTTTTATCGCAAAATGTTCTTTGAAAATTCAATTTTTATTTTGAATTAATTTTTATTATTGTTTTTAAACTAAAGGAGTGAGGCATGTATTTTGTGAGTATATATGATTGATCTTATACACGATAATATTTTTAGATTTGTTTCTTACAATATTGGAGAACTAAGCATATATCAATTTTAATACCTCCAAGCAGTGGCGGCCTTAGGGGGTGGCGTACGAGGCAATCGCCCGGGGCCTCGCTCTTGCAGGGGCCTCGTTTTTAAAAGATTCTTTTTTAAAAGTTTCAATGTAAAATATTTTAAAACTCAAATTTTATTTATTTGTATAACTTTAGCATTTCTCGTCTAATATGACAAATACCTAAACCAAACAACCAGATCTACTTTCGCACACATACTTTTCACGAAGGACAAAGGGCCTCGCAAAGACCTGCTGCCCGGGGCCTCTCAATGGCTAAGGCCGCCACTGCCTCCAAGCACATAGGTCATTTTGTATTCACAAGTTTAAAATGTTAGATTTTTATTTCTCTGTAGCCACGCATAATTTTCTATAATTATTAATTAGATTACAAATTATAGGTTTACTTTGGTAAATAAAATGCGTTAAGCAGTTTGTCATTTATAAATAAACAAGCATTGTAGGTAAATATTAGTGTAAAATGTAGAAGCTGTAAGGTCAGCATTTGTCTCATGAAGTCGTTATGACGGCGGCTATTGTCAGCTGTTTGCAAATATTTCGATGAAAACAAGTTTTGAGAAATAGTGATATGTTTCCGAATGAGATATTTCCGAATCGATGTTTAATATTTTATTACTAAGGCATATTCTTAGTGTATATAAAAAAATGTAAAATCAAGCAAAAAATAAAACAGCTATTTACATGCACGCAAAATAAACACAGCTAACAATAAAAGCAGTAAATACCTTCTATAAATATTTTCTAAACAATTTTCATTCAATACCTCGGAGGTAGTGGATGCAGGCAGTTTATCAAGACAAACGGTCGCAATTAGCTCTGCGAAATGTCGCACATATACGTTAACAACCCGTCTCGAACACTCTAATAAAGAATACAAAATATTTATAGCTTTTTGAATCCTTATTAGTTATTATAATGGAGGAATACGTTACCCAAATTTCAACCCACTGGACCGAATATCGTCATACAGTCGTAAAATTTGATTTCAAAAACACATATACCTATATTTATCAGGCGTGACACATCTGTGAAGTAACGTCAGTAAAAAGACGACTTTATGGCATATCCTAGGTACTTTATATAGAGGTTGATTCGATAATTAGACAATGTAATTACGACTGATGTTTAGCTGGAGCGTGCCACAACTGTCACAGCTGATATCACAGAAAAATTCAAGTTACCTATCTAGTTATGCCGCCTATCTACTTCTTCCCTAACGCGAGTAGTGATTATGAGTGTTTTTTCTTTATTATCTCCTTTCTTGAATGGCAGACTGGGCTAATAGCCAAAGGATATGGTTTTGCAAGAAAATTTCAATAAGGAATAATTCAAAATAAACATAGTGGGTGCGCTTATAGCACAATTATTATCGCTATTTACAATGTAGTAAATGTTACCCAACACATACCTAATGGAAGTTAGGCTATACTTAGAGTCAAATCAGCGTAACTAAGAATATTCTATGTAGGGACAATTTTCTCAAGTGAAATGTTTTGAATGCCCTAAAGGTGCATTTACCTGGGGGCAACATCGGCCTATTCAGGATTTGCAACGCGTATTTCTTGTTTATGCCTGCGTAGGGATAGCAAAATAAAAGTACTATTTCTATTTCTAATCCGTCATCCGTAGGTTCCTATTGGAACACTTCCAAGTGTCTTGTGACTTGGACTGACTTGAAGTGACTTGTCAAAATATAACTATATTTATCAATACAACAATGCGGCAACGACGACGGCGCCCCCTACTCACTCCAATAACAAATATTAACTACTAGATGCAATCAGGTTTCAATTACTAAGGTACTTCTAATATAATAAAAAATGTATCAACACCAGGAGGTAACTTATTACTAATTTTAATAATAATAATAACGGAAAATGTATTTACATTTACATATAATGCCCTGACCTGAAATAGTTTTCCTGTAATGCGAATATTAAGGTAGGTAGTATTAATAAAAAGGTCTTCATTTATTACTCTTATTCTTCAGGTAAGAAGTAGAAGTGGAAACAATAAAACTAAATATTTAATGTTGAGTAAAAATTGTTGCTCTGATGGTACATTTATTGTGAAATGTGCTAAGGGTCAGCGTATATGAGGGGTCTATTACGCACGTTCTCTAAGAAGAGGGCATAATGGGTCAATAAGCAAGATATTAATGTTTAGGTACGGCCAGCACAATAAGTAGTAACTCTATATTTTGTCTGCTCTGTTATTTTGCTAGAATTGTTTTTCTTTTATTACCAATATAGTAGGTACCGTCGTAAAACTTAGTCAATTGAACTTTATTATTATTTAAGAATATAAATCACCACTCAGAACAAGACTGGCATCATCAATATCTTAAAACAAAAAGCGTAATTTGTCAGTGAGTACAATTTATCTAGATATCGATAGATTTATCATACTAATCGATCTAATTTCATCAGTTCAAGATGTTTGAGTGATGGTGGTCGTTGTGGGAACGCCACTGCGCCATGTCATGTCATAGATTATGTTACCACAGATGTGACATGATAATATCCTGTTAATAACATTCGGTTATTGCATTTTCATTTATTTTTGCGTAAAAAAATGTATTAGTAATAAAATTATAGACACTTTCTGTTAAAGAATTAATTAATCTTTAGATATTATTTTCAACAAAACTAGAATAATCTGTTTTTATTAAAATCGATTTGATAATTCTAAAAAAACAGCTAAATACAATTTTGCTTTTAACACACTTATGACTTTTTAAAAGTCTCTCAGAGGCAAAGAATTGTTAGATATAAATGTAAAGAGAATTAGTGTTTGATTGGCTATTTTTGAATTAGTAATCACTTAGTCGACCACCGGCGATAGATCCGCCTTATATTGAGATAAGAGGGTGGGCATATTTGGATTATTCTTTAATTACCTTCCATTGTAAAGGAGTGATTCAACGTTCTATTGTCTGTATAGAATTATGGCGCAAAGGTTAATGACATAATGTTAGTATTATTTATACAAATTTAAGCTCTAAGTAACGATTATAATATTAGCCTTGTTTGGTGAGATTCTCTCAATTTATGTTTCTATAAAGTTCGCGTATGGCAGCGGTTCTCAAACTTTTTTGACGAAGGAAAAAGCCTTAATATAATTATAAAAAACTGATTTATATGTATTTATGAATAATCATATTGCAATGTAATATTACGTAATATTTCGTTGGAATATCTAGATGTAACCTTATAATCTCCCTTTGGTAGATATTTTTTTGCAGTATTTTAGCCCTAGGGTTCCGCGGAACACCACTTTGAGAATGGCTGGCGTATGGTATCTTATTTAAGTAGGATTGTTTTTTACACTTTGGACTTATTTTTTATCAAGTAGTATTTTGATAATAGAAGTTAATTTTTACCTTGGAGACAAGAATTTTTATTATCTATATTTTCTTAAATTTATAGATATAATTCTCAACATAACTCAAGTAAAAATATTTTTAATAAGGACTTGTTATGTAAAATATGCGGGAGATATGTTGAATCAAAAACAGACAAAAGAATTGTGGGGTGCTCGTCGACTCTGAAGCGGATTTCTCAGTTAGATATTTGGTAAATTCAAATAGTTTAAATTTTATAAGATTTTTCGTGGAGGCGGGTGTCGAGTGGTTATACGGGCGTTCAATGGGCGTGTCAATGGGCGGGGTCTGTGAGACCCTCAAGTGCGCCTTCAGACGACATGCATGCATTTTTATAATCTATGATAAAGAATCGATATTTATTTTTCACGAAATCTTATCCAGAAAAGGCGTTTTATGATTTTATATACGAAAACTTTTGGTGCCATTATACGATTGTTTACTGTAATAATATAACTATTTCTTAAAAAATATATTAATTGAATATTAATACGAATTTAATTAAAGATGTACTCTATTATTATTTTAATTTCTTTGTATCATTATCAACACAAGACAATCAATTATATTACAGTGAAAATTAATAAATATATGTATTACAAATATAAATTATACACATATATCTAGGTATGTATAAAAGTCCGTGAGAATGAAGTCGGTTATTACAAAAAAATAACCAAAATTATCATCGCCTAATTGAGGGTTGGGCCCACACAGCACTGTTACTAAAAGAGCCACATTTTATTTGTTAATTATAACTTTGTGACTAAAGGGGAATCGTTATAATTAATTCTGATGGTCTCCAGTGTGCTAAGTCATTCGGACTGTTTGGGACTGAGCTCCCATTTTTTGTTCATTTGACAACTATATGTCAGTTGTTTTATAAAGGCGTCTTAATATTGAATTGCGATTCAGTTCGTTTTTTAAAATAAAATATTGTCATTATTATTATATTAAATATTGACGTTTTGATTTAGTTGTGTCGATTTCAGTCAAAATAAGTTCATGTATACATACTATGTTTATTTCGTCTTCATCATGATGCGTACCAATTTACTCACCAAGACCTGGATATAACGTTAAGCGACGTACGCAAAGATTCTATACTCAAATAATAATCAGGTGTTTACATATCAAACGTTTACAGATAGTTTCTGAATTTTTAAACTAATTACAGTTCCAATAAAAGTAATCAACATGTTATTTTTGGATGTTAAAACTCCTTTTGTAGATCTCCTCAGCATAATTACATTAATTAATCAATTACTTACCAATCTATAATTAAATAATTATTATATTATGGAGTCAATAGCGATGTAGGTGTCAGTGCAATGGGAATATGGGAATTATAATAATACAGGCTCACTATCATCTTTAATAATCAATACAAAACCAACAATCATCTGCAAGGAACGCCATTAAAATGTCAAATTTACTTCCCACGGCAAAGTCACACTTAAAACACGTCAAATGAATGACTAATAATTTAATAAACGCATAAAGGCCTCTTCACACTTAGTGGTGCGCCTTTCAGAACTACAAAAGGCACGAATCTATAGACTGTACTTGAAGATACTATTATACATATAAATTATCTTTAACTTATTTGGAAGATTTTATGTTATTTACTTTCGCGTTTATTTTTTGTGATATTTTGTTGTTTTTTTTTATAATATACAAATATTTATTTTAAATTATCCAGTTTGGATTAACTTAATCACGTTTCGGGATTTCAGTATTCGAAAGTTTGTAGACATTTAACGAAACAGTCAATGTTCAAGCTTAATTTCAATCAGGCGTGTTTTCTATAATAGATCACTAAGTGCTCTCTATAGATGTTGTGTTTCAGTGGGCCTCTAATGGACGGGCATTAGTGATCTGAATGGTATTGGCGAGCTGAGACTGGAGCTGCCCGCATTCCGATGAAATTGATAATTAGATAAGGATCTTGGATCATTACTGTGTTCCGATAGCGAAGTGAGAAATAGATTTTTGGATGCGGCATATTTGTTATTAAATGATTATCAACTTTTTCTTGAAAAAATAATTAATAAATCGTTGTTCGAAGAAGAATCGAACCCGGGATCTCTGCATAGCTGACTAAGACGTGTAGAGAGAAGCAATAATCGTATACTATGTACCTATCCCATAGGATTACGAGCGTGATGTGTGATTTACGTGATCCCATAACATGAGAAGTACCTATTGCAGAGGCGGCTCGTCCTAAAGAGCGCTGGTGCAGTGCACTCCCACGAAAATTACAGAAGTAATCTATATTTCTTCATAATACATACTATCCTTATATTACATTTATTCTATTCTACTATGCCTATACAATAGTATATTATATTACCTATATCTACGCCGCTGTAATATAAGTTCTGTAATTTTCGTGGGAGTGCACTGCACCAGCGCTCTTTAGGACGAGCCGCCTCTGACCTATTGTCATTTAACATAAAGTCAGTTGTAAGAAGGTTAATTAAAATAACTATAAAATAAATTTCTAACTTCACGGCAAATAATATAAAACTATAGATAGGTACAACAAATTTAGCATAGTGTGTTAATATTTTGTACCATTTTTGCTTTGAGCAATATTTTCTTTGAATTTTAATGACTTTGTTTTCGGGCATCTTGGATAGGTAATAAATACTTTTGTGATCTCGTATTAATTTTGATTTACCAATTGTTTTTCGAATTCGAGATGTAAGGATATTGATTTAGTATTATTAGAAAAAGTTAAGTTAAAGAAATTAGAAAAAAATTGTTCATTAAAAAATAATATAAAATAACACTTTGCTGTAAAATTTGCTGTATCGATGTTAAATGGCAGCGATAATTTTCAGCTACGACACGTCTACACATCACGAAGTATTCGGGAATGTTTATTGTAATAAAATGAGATAAAAATAATGAAATGATTAAAAAAAACAACTTAATTAATTAATAGTTAACAACTATGTAAATCGCAATATACAACTTCTGAATATTTGAAAATAGCTATTTCATTACATCCAAAATTATTGGGCTTTTTTCTTTTCTTAATTAATAAAAAGCATCATAAAAATGAATACTGTTGGATCTACTTCTACTTATATGTACGCGTACTTCGCCGATCTACTTCTGCATGTTTCGAATTACAAATGGTATGACGGATGAAATGTCAGATTAGAAATAAAGAGAAAAATGTATTGAAAGAAAACGGGTTTTATTTATAGTTTAATAAATATGCGTTTAAATTTTACTCTTCTTTTTATATTTGGTAGTAAGCTTTGTACGAGGTGATTCCAGAATATTCCTTAACATTGTTAAGTAGTACTTGTATTATATTTTTTATAACAATACTTTAAGAATCAACGACAAACCTCGTTTGAAAATTTTAATGTGGGTAGTTGTAGATTCCAATTCGGGAAATTTCGCTTTGGTTGTTTATGTAATACATTGTTTTTTCTAACATAACGTAAAAAAGAAATCTAGAACATTCCAAAACTATTAATTTTATCACTTGACACCTCGTTCACGTACCCACTTATCAGACACTAAAAAGAGCGCAGATCATAAATGTCAGAGAAACTACGAGACTTCTGCTCTTTGTAAAATGCATTGATAGTATCTAAACCATTCTCAGGTGAAAGAGTGAGATAGAGATATATCATACTTTGTGTCAGAGCAGGACAGGGTTATGGTGAATAGAAACATCAAAATTTTACAGCATTTTTATTGCGCGCGCGTTGCTGCTCCAATCCAAGTGTTTATTTGTTAGCGTCCGGTTTGTGCCAGGGCGTGTATGATGTAATTACTAAATGTGTGATCACTTTCAGGTTACAATTATTTACATGCACTCAAAAAAAAACAACAATAATTTTGTAGCGAGTCTGAATATGATTAAATTAATTTAAACGTCGTAGGTATGTGACTTACAATCATGTTTATTTGGATTAGTTTTATTATAAAATTCTATGAAAGTGTCAAAAGTGCAACTGACTGTTGTGTTGTTGTGTTTCTGTGACTAGTTGCGTTTCGGGTGCCCTGTTAAGCTGAACGGAGCATATCGTTCTCTCAAGCCGGCATAGTAAAGGCGACTATTGTACGCAAGCTTCTGTCAGTCAAGTAACTGTTGTCTCCACTAATGGGCTACACTCTAGCTAAAAATGTATCTAAATATTAACATATTTCTAATTAAAATTATAAATAAGCCAAAAAATATCTAATTAATTAGATAAACAGATTTGCTGGTGGTTGACATATTTATAAAATGGTTATGTAAGTAAATAGTGGTTGTAAGTTGCGCGCGCTCCGCTGCAGCACTGCTGGTGTAGTGGTATCATGCAAGATTCCCATTCTTGCGACCCGGGTTCGATTCCCGGGCAGTGCAGGCTTTTTTTTCAGTTTTTTTTTATTATTTTAATTAATCTATTTTATGTGCATTGAAAAATATAATTTTTTTTATTCATTAATCATTATAATATTGATATCAAATTTCATATAAAAGATACGTCTTTTTAGGAATTATTAAAGAAATTATGATTCAGATTATTATTGATTAACTTTTTTTTGTGATTCATTGCCTATTATAGGTTGTTCATACTATGGAAAACCCAATTTATGAAAGGAATTTATGACTCATGAGGAATATAAAAACATTTCAGTGGAATGTAACTTTTTGCATTAAAGCAACATGGTGTATCATACACGCACCATTTAAGTCACAAAATAGTCACGAAATTTGAAAAGATTTCAAGGAAAAATAGGCAATTTCTATTTGTTTATACGCATTGCCTTGCCTTTAGCACCAAAGCAAAGACTAACTAATTAAAAAATATATTTTTTAATTTATTTTTGTTAATCGACATACAATGGCGGCGACTAATTGAAAACGTGGTTATTATTTGTGTATTCATGTATTGCAATAATTAGAGCTCACGAATAATCATTTATTGACGCGAACGAGTGTTAAAAATTTACGAGTTATTGTTTGGAAGAGCGACCCTCTTAATATGGATACGCCCGTATTTAAGCCAAGATATTTTAACCGGATTAAAACTCTTTATCCGGCTTTCAATGGAATTAAATTAATAAACAGAGATACTTAATAATTTAAAAAATACATTTCAATGACGAGTCTAGTATTTAAATTAAATAAGGATTATCCATATAAAACTTACATGAATAAAAAACATATAAAACGCGTTGTAAAGTAAAATTGGTAACAACAATTTTGCAGTAACATATTTTATTAGCTGGGGTCAACACATTATGACTTAGTTAATTATTTGTAACGCGACTGCCTTTAATTACAAAGCGTTTATAGTAATAATTATGAAGTATTGTTTACAAAGCTATACCGATTGTGAAGGAATACTATTGTATTTTGTTTATTAAACAGTCTAAGACTAACAATATTCGGGATTAATAGTCTACTTGCACCGATACAATTCAAACACACAAAAGCTACTACAAATAAAAATAATTGTTTTATATACAATATAATAAAGAGATAATAATAATAGCAAATTAAATTTAGTAATTTATTAATCAGTGTTCGGACAATTCGATGTCTAAGCCTAATTTTGACGCTCAAACGGGCTGTCAGTTGTTCATTTGTTTTTCTATTGTGTATTGTTGTGTATTACGTTTAAGAAATATTATGTTTTTATTTTTAAGTTCACATTTGTAATTTATATTTAATTCCTAAAATATAAGTAATAAAGTGGATAAGAAGTAAAGAAAGTTTTAATTTATTAAGAAACGAACAATCAGGTTTATTTAGTAAGTAAGCAGAGCAATGAAATTATAAAACAAGCAATGTAATAAAATAGACTAGATAAATGGCGAGCGCAGAAGAATAGAGAAAAATAACTAGCCACTAGAAGTTTACTGTCTGCGAAGTTTTTTTTTCAATATCATTCTTTATTGCATGTCACAATTATAATAGCTAAGATGTCAATACAATTTTGTGTCATTGTGACAATCTGTCGGGGCACAGCAAAATAATTATTCAATATTTCATTTAAAAATTACAATTAATTTAATTTACCGTTTCATCATTGAAGTACTCGACAACTGAATAAAAACATTTTAATATCAGATACGTTTTCAATTGATTTTTAAATTTTTGTTAGAATGTATAAAATATTTATATCTTAATTATATAAATATTTCTAAATTACCTGATACTAACACTGTTTCTCCTATGACAATTGGTTATCTGTAAGAAATTGGTTTTAGTGATAAGATCGCCAATTGCTCTAAATTTGTTTCTTATATGTTAAATTGTATTAGTATTATTATTTTTAAAGCAATAAATTATTTATTATTATTATTATAATAAAATGACTTATAGGTACAACATTACTTTGCAAATAAATTTCCCAAACATAGCCACTGTTCCAGTCGTCAATCGGTATTTTTTAGTTATCAAGCTGAAATTTATTGTCACGTTATTAAAATAATATTGCTGGCCATTATAGAAATCATTTACAGTGAACAATATCGTTTAATCGTCAATAAAATGAAGTAGTTAACTCTCCGTTGTTTATGTTTTAGTGTCTATTAACGATATTTTATGGAGGTATCAAAACCGCAAATTTATCTTTATATCCCTTTGGTTAGGCGACGTATAATCCGCACAATTCGCAACTTAAATACTACATAATCTTTGTATATATATTCGATACAATATTTATTTATTTTATATTAGTATATAAGAAAGTTCTCGGAGTCGAACAACATTATAACAACAAATAATAATACATTTTTAAGCCTAAAACTGAAAATTGTCAGAAAAGAATAATAAATGAATGTTTATGAAAAAATAGAAGTATGCCTTATCAATCTGGATAGAGCTCATTCGGCTCATAGTGAGGCGATTGTTGTTACATATTTATTTGTAGATGAAAAGATTTTCAGATGATATTCAAGACGGGCTCTTAGCTGAGCTTGATTTGTATTGGTGATACGTTCTCTGGAATAACTAGATGCCTCATCCCAACTTCAGTTACGATATTCTCACGCGCGAACAATTAAAAAAAGTCAATATCCTATCCACGTGTCATGAGTCACAATTGATTAAGTTTTTCGTCAAAAACACGACATCAATAGGGATGCTGAGTGCCCAACATTACGGGACATATCGACAATCTAAGATCGATATCGATATTACTTGCCGAGTCATTTGACCGGGGTGGCATTATGTCTATACACATATAATGTCCAACCGGTATTATATTAACCATTTAATGCATGGAATTTAATTTCTAAAATGACTCAACTATTCTAAAAAGTCGATAGAATTAAGTTGTTTGTATGGATATAAGCTGTTTTGTTACTGTAATTCTAATATGACATCGCTAGTAAGTCGAGAGCTAATCAAAATGTTTTAATCGATGACGCGATAACACTAGTGTTGGGAGGAGATTTATATCGATTAATTTAAAACATTTATTTTCTTTAATTTGCTATTTATTTTTTACTAAAACAAATATTTCTAATAGATCGACGTATAAAGCCCTTAAGTTCTTTATTAAGTTAACCATGAATAAACTACATTATTTATTATTTAAATACTTATTATATTAATAATATATTTATATTATAGTTATTAAAAATAAACAATGAATGAAATTCAAGATAAAATAATAAAATAAAAACAATTGCACATCACTAGAAAAAACATAAAAGGTGAATGAATTCTTTGCATTGCTTTAATTGATTTGTTAGATATTTTCTCATCGATTATCTGTACAGTCATTACGTATATTTTTTATTAGACTAAAAGTAATTTATTGATAGGTCATAATCATGATTTGCTGTTGTACTGTACCACGGTAATTGATATATAGTTATTTGAAGCACAATCAACCAAAAAAATCAGGATTTCACAATAGAACTATGCTATAAATTCAGTGACCTCTGCGATAAATTGTTCTCTGTCGCTTTTTTTATTTATTAAATATGATATATGACATTTTGTGTTAGGGTTAAAATACGTGAAGTAGTCTAATAGTATTTGGGGATTAACTGGAACGTATGTATATGAATACAAATGTGCTATCATTTACGTTTATAAGAGAAAATCAAGTCCTTGAAAACTGACAACGGGTATGGTTTCTGCCAGTCTGGACTGGCTTTCATAAATATCCACAGTTTATTTACGTGTTAATTTGAGCTGATACAACAAACAGAAATAAAGAAAAATAGTTTAAGCTTAAACATGTTATTTTTTGTACAATTTTATATCTTAAGAATATTACGATTAAGTATTACACTGCCGTTAGTTTACCGTTTTGTAAAATGAACTGCTTATTGCAATATATATGCAATTAATTCCATAAAAGGCGTAAGGCGTAAAAGTGCGATAAAATGGTATACATTTTTTTTTAATTTCCTTTGTAATATGAATTATTAACGCATATTATTGAACGCATAGATACATGTGTAGCTTTTATCTAATGGTATATAAAATCAGAAAGAATAGTCAGAAAAAATAATTGTCAGTAATGTTAAAATTTTATGCGATTGCTGAAGATTTGTACAGTGAGCAGCTTAATTATGACAATGTTATGTAAGATTACTTAGTTAGTATGAATCTCGACTTTATAAAGATTTACATATTTATATATATATATATATATGATTAATCAACAATTGATCGTACTACTTGGCATAGCAACACATTTAAGTCGACATTCGCATAATAAATGTCAATAGACTGACAAGTCGAAGTTAGTACAGTTAGTGTAATCAGTGCGACACTTATGTGGAACATCTGACAAGTGGGTCATGAATCCACTTGATTGACTGTACCTATGTACATAAGTACGACATATTTACACTTTTTAAACTTATTTATTACTGAAGACATGATTTATCGCGATTTTTTTTAAAATATCATCATTTCTAATAGACACTAATCTTGTGCTTCTATAATAAGAACTAAGCATTGCACGTCCGTCATCTTTAATGCAAAAAATAACAATTTAATAACTTAAAAGAGTTGATGTGACTTACTTATCATATTTATGTTAATATTTCGGAAGCTTTGATTTTTTTGATTTAATCACGTGTTTAAATATTTTTAAAGTCATTACTCCTGAATACGAAAACCTAATTAAAATTAACATTGTTATTATTTTTTAGTTTTAAAATAGCAAAAATAGTTCAGTTTCATCATCTAAGTAGTTTTTTGTAAGCAAATGATTTTGTTCAATTGCTTATGTTAGTTTCTCTTTGATCTTACAAAATTTGCCACCTTTCTTCTGTTTTATTTATTTAACTAACTAATAGAACAGTTGTTTTAAGAATGTGGCCTTCATTATGGAAATTTTCAGGAAATCATTTAGTTATGAGCTTTTTGTTTTACGTAGAAATTGTGTTATTACTATTTTTCTATTTAAACCACACATTTGAAGTGGATATGTATGAGTGTGATGGTGTATGATATATGATTGAGTTGATATGAGTAGGTATATAGCTCACAGAACAAATGACATTACATATTTAAAAAGATGTTTTTAGTGTTATAATTTTGTTCTGGCACACGAGTACGATAGTTTAAGAGTAACTATTGTAGTGATTTCAATTTTAATTCAGCGACTGGTAGCGTCTCAGAATTATCTTGGAAATAATCGGGTAAACATTCGTGTCGATATGTCGGATAGTGGAGACGACGTCTACTCACAGATCTCTATAATATTGCAGCAGTTGTTTTCGCTCATCGGCCGAAAGTATAAAAGTAAAAGCATTGTTTTATTATGCAATAAGTGTCCCGTACATCTGTGCGAGTACAAAGCACAACCGATTGTATCAGTAACCCATTTCTGTGTAAAGAGCACCCATAAAGGATGATGTAGCGCAGGCGCCGTCGCACAGGTGCAGATAGCCACGCAATTGTTTGTACAACACGGGAATCGTGGTTTTGCACGAACTAATTATAGCCCAATAGACGGACGCGCCGCAACTCACATGTCCATCATTCGTACGACCGGGATAGATAACGTCTGGTTCGTATTAGAACATCTTTCCTATGAATTCTTCCTCTAAACATCGACGAGGTGTGCATTATAAAAATATACTGAAGTACATTCTTTCCACGATGATAACCGCGTGCTAATTCCGGCGTTAACGGCTGCTGCCGGAGATCGATCAAATTCCATTCGACCGTAAACTAAACACTTCACTAATTGCCGACTACCTTCAACCATACCTGTGCGCCGACCAAAATAAAACAAAACTATAATAACCTCATTTGAATTACAAATAAAAACCTCACACGAAAGCTCTATCCCCGCCATTTTCACCTCGAATTATCGCAGAGGCTAATCTGTTAAAATCTTAGCCAAAATAGCGCGAAAAACGCGAGGCGGTGCGCATGCCGTAGGGTGTGCGCACAGACCGCGTCAGTTCGCGTCTCGATCTCCCGCCGACAGGGAACACCGACGATTGCGCACACGTGTATATTTTAATGAAATATCAGATAATTCAATTAGTCTAGTTTCGCCGATGCAGTACGACGGGGAGATGATCGGACATGTGACCGCACCGTGGTGGTAGTGATGACCCGGAGGCGACATGCGGACTGGTGTCGTCGTAGCTTGCTTGATGCTGCTCGCACCCGTCACAGTACTCTGTGGGTGAGTACTACGAATTGCCCCTTAAATCACTTCACCTCGTAAACTTACTAACAATAGCGAAATGGGGTAACCCGCTCGGTCACGCCCACGCACACTATTAACGTTGCGGAGATAAAAATTTAATTATGATGTTTATAATGGCTGTTATGGTTAATTGATGTCGTGTTGAACTTTTTATTAGACTCATAATAAAGTCTAATATTGAAAAACTACTTCTCTCAGAGAGCATTATTTTATTAGACGCAATTAATTTTCACCGACAATCGTTGCGGTGTGAATCAAATTCGAAACGGTTGCGAAATCACAGAGTCCTCACATCAAATTTAACCCTACCTTTATTCCAAATGCTATAAGATTCATATTGGTACTTCAACTTGTGCTGATCTGTACAAGATAATTGCAAACATAAGATTTATTATAAGGAAGACACATAGATGGCGCTTTAAATGATTAGTCTTTGTTCCTAATTCGATGACGAAATGAATCATATTTAATTTAATACATCGTATAAATAGCAAATAGTAAATAAATCAACGTATATAGCTAGATAAACCGCTATTTCCAATTTTCACGCTAATTATTAACACAAATTGTCAACTTGTCTCTAACCACACGTAGCGCAAACAAAGCCGCTACGAAGCCCATTGATGAACTGTATTACCAAAAATGTGCATCCTCAATGGTCTAAATTACAACAATGTTCTTTAGGAAGCGCACATTCCTAATTATGGGTAATTGCACACTGCAGCACTGCACCGAGGAATAGCGATCATAAATTCGGTAATCGGGCCATAAATCACGAAGCATGAAATTCAATAAAGTTGTATGGAACGACCTCCAATGTAGAGGATGGTTTTAATTTGCTATTAATCAAGCGTGGCCTAAATTAGGAGCTTCAGGCAACATGAATTGATGTACAGAGATTGCGATTATGACATTTATTGATGTAAATTGATATTTTGATACATTGGATTAAATGTACTAACGAAAATTTCGGGAACAAAATTGTAATTCTATGAGAATTTGTCCAGTGGACCAATTCTTGATTTATGTATTATATTGATATAAATATGATGATGTTAATATATTATATACCTATATGTTTCCATTCTCGGGTTACATGTTTATGGCGTCCTGTTTGTATATGGGTGTATGTATGCATTTATTTATTGATATATTCCCGCGTTTTCGTATAGAGGTACATATCGTCTCATATATAACATTTCTCAAATATGTATTTATTTAATAATTAATTACATTTTTCTACATTTAAGAAAATGTAGCGTACACTTATGTCTTGTTGAATTAATTCAAATGTTATTTCTAATTTATAGATTTAAAATGAATATAGCAATTTCCGCCTTAAAACATGTGGCCAGTCAAAATATTGACCGGTTTTAATTGTAGATAATAAAATTTGATAGATAGAATGTCACTAAATAAAGATATACACTTTTCACTGTTAGATTTTAATTGGAGTGGCTTTTGTGATAAGTTTTTATGTTAGGCATTCCATTTGATGTTCATTTTGATGTCTTCAATAAATTTCTATTATAAGTTTATATATGAATTTTACATCAGGGAGACGAGAAAATCCATCTACCTACAAAAAATGGCATACAAAGGTCAAACGATTGCACAATTGTGTTTATACTTATTTGCAAAATAATAAAATTAGTAAATTTTTGAACTACTAATAATTCATTTTAAGGGCTTTAAATTGATAATTTCAATAAAACTATATTGCGAAAAATATTTCCTTTATTTTTGTCTATGATAATCCGATAGTGTTGCTAGAGTGCTGCTGCCATAGAGATATGACAATTTGACAGCAAACTTAACTTGTATAAAATATATACTTATCTATACATAATGGTCTGACTCTAAAATAGGATAACCTGTGCTATGGATCAGGGACAACAAGAACTACACAGATATATAATCAATAGACCGGAAACAAATATATTTTTAAAATAATTTATAATAATATATCAATAAATATTTGTAAATAAAAATTATGTGTAAATATATTTGTTTCAACTCGGAATTGAAACCGGGATTTCTGGGTATCAGACTGGCCACATAGACGGCTGGAGCTTGAAAAGTGGCTGTAAATATTAAGAGATATAAGTACATATCATAATCAATTTGTAAGTGCCACGGGACCTGCGCGTGTTGCTCACACTAATTTAGTTGAAGGTACGATGCCCTTGTGTCGAGCAAAGAAAGTCGAGTACGACCGCCCGCGCGCCCTCACTTCATCGAGTCCCATGTTTGCGGGACGCTTAGCAAGACCCTGTTAACCGCTTGTCGCACTTAAATTATAGATATTTAAAGTGTAGTGTAAGAAATAGGTATTAATGCAATTTGTTTGATCATTGACAATGTTTTCTATTGTTTTAATATCTCTAGTAGTGTTGCATTTGTGACATAATTTAACTAATTGAAATTTTGTTCGATAGATGTATATGGCTTTTCTATTTTATTGAACTTAATGGTAAAAAATAATCTATTTATTTTTAATTTAAAATATTTTTCTATACAATGTCTATTCTGTTTTCTAAAATAATAATAATCTTTGATACCTTTTGTAAATGTAACACGCACTGTCCAGCATTGTGTTGTATACAGTGCTCTACTAATTATCGACTCTTGCGACCATTATCGACATTGGCATGTACACATTACTCTCTCGGTCTGTTCCTGTAAAATTCATATAAAAATGTATTACAGTATTTCATCTTACAATGGTGTCTATCTATATTTAAATATAACACTTGAATTTTACACAGAGTGGTAGGGAGACTGATGATGGTTATTTTGCTTAGTATGCCGTCCCGGGGTAGTGCCACCACTTCAAAGTATAACACTAGTAAAGTCATTTCAGTTTCTACATGGAGCCGTAGAGCCAAGCCGGTGTAGAGGAGGCGACTGCTGTCTATGGTACCTGTTGTATCTGCTCATTATCTTAACATTAGGCGTAGTAAAGTCATGGCAGACTATTGTATAATAATATCTAGTGTTTTATCTATTTCTATTCTATTATTTCCTGAACAAATTGAGTATTAACCATGACCTATCTATCTAGCTAGACAATAGGTCGCAGTATTCTTGGCACGTGGACAATTTTAACACGATTTATGGTCGCTATTTGGAGTTACTTACCCTATGACAAAACGTGTACAACTAAATAATACGATAAGTAAATCATTTTATTATACATTACTGACTTCAGTTTCTCCTTTAGATTTGTCGTTGAAGCAAAGAAGTAATGTAATGTGTGTTAATTGTTAGACACTTTCGAGCGGTTGTTGACAGGTGTGTATGTAAATGCACTTTAAATGCCGTTGATATATTGAAATTGACATTATAGACAATGTTGTTAATTCACAGTTAACTATGGAATGTAATTTATTCTACTAATCTTAAAGCAATTACATTAAATTATCACCGACAATATAAACAAAACATTGAGATCCTAAACAAATATCTATATATTTTTTAAAAATATATCGTATCCTTTAATATGTCAATATAATTTGGCACAGAGATCAATGTATATTAATTGTCTAAAATGATATATTTTTACTCAAATATCAATTATCTATATAAAAGTAAAGGGTGTACCTAAATGGAGTTTTATATATACATTGTACTAAAATAATAATTTTATTAGTACAAGTATGTTTATAAACAGTAATATCGTAAACTACTGAACCGGTTCAAAAGGTAGCTCACTGCGCGCATTCATTGCAATACGAGTAACAATTTGTTTATTATACTTCACTGCGGTAATTTGGATATTGATACTTTGATACTTTAGCAAATAAATATTCGCAAATTTCTGTTATAGGTATTAACTGATAATGGTTATTAGTACAATCTGTCGTCCCGGGGAGTAACCTAGGATTTATCTGTAGTAACAGTTGCCTTTCCCATGAGCTGCATTCAAGCTTATTTTTACGCTGAATTATAAGGAAAAAAATCTTCTTGTAAACCTCTAGGGAACTATTATATGTTGATAGCTCTGTAAATAAATAGTTAAAATGCAGGAGAATGAACCTACATATATGAATCCTTTGTGCAGTGCTTCCGGGGTAATGAAGGCTGTCACAACTCTCTGGTGACAATGAATGAAGTGTGTTTGCGGACACCGGGCGAGGCGCTAACTCGCGACCGCAGCACGATTAGCGACCATGTGACGAATTAACTGTAAACATTATTACCATTACCGGGGGTTCGAGAGACTTCTGTCAACAGCAGTAATCGAGCCGAGACTAGATCGCGTGTATGTCGCACAATGTGTCAGCAAACACTTTTAAAGCTTATGTGGCGTTCGATGAGCAATGTTGTCTGAGCATGTTAGCGAGCGCATCATAGTCGCTCATGGCGACTCTGACACGTCTCCCTGTTGGGACACTTGTTAAAATTAGGCCTCACTTGGTGTTACCATTTCACTTTTTCAAGTTCACATTTCCAATGGACTTTATGTTAGCAATTGTAGATTTTATTCAATTTTTATTTTCGAGTAGATTAGATGAGGAGGAAGGTGTGCAATTTATATATGTATTGTGTGAATTGGTCAAACTATAATATGAGAATGATAGTTGTTTTTATTAGCGAATATTTATCTACCAAAACGTTTCTAGTGTCAAATAAATTTGTATTTTCGTCTGTAGCATTGTACTAATATTATGTTTAATGATTATTAATCATTGTATGCATAATTAATGATTTAAAAATTAAGAGAAAACTCTTTTTTAAAGATATTTATTATTGATACTATAATATAATAATGCAAATAGCTATAAAGAGAAAGTCCATATTTATGTATTGATATTGTATGACGTCATACAAACTTTACGGACAACGTAAGACGGCTTTTTTAATAAACAGCTACATGTTACAACACGAACAACTAATATTTTGTAATATTATGCAAAATCAATATTACAAAATTGATCTCGTTACCAAAGCGGTCGCGTCTCGGCACTGAGCGCGCTCTGTCGTCTCAGAAACCAGATGGTTCTTTGAAGAATAATTAATTGACATACAACTTATCACACCTAATTTATTCGTCGAAATAGACAGAGGTCCATCGCTCATTTGGCATACGTCCATCTATTAGAGTACCATTTGAATGTATACCCTAAAACTAAGCCACATAAAGTTTCAAATAACAGTTCGTGTTAAATTGAATTATTTTCTTAGACTGCTGAAATGTTAGTGTCACCTAGAAACTCTTAAATCAGAGCCAAAATAAACTTTAAACGTACAAAGACTTATTTCATAATAACAAGACTGGGCTTTTTGACCTGAAATACTATTACATAATTTCCTTCTGTAGTCGCCCAATATATGGCGAGCTTAATCATGTCTACAGTCACCTTTAAGTACACTCTCAGCTAAAGTTGAATTAAGAGGAAAACCCAAATGATTGGTGAAAAGTAGTGTATCATTTAAAACATCATAGTAAATAAAAACATTCAGAAAAAGTTTATTGTTCGTTTGTTTTTCTTAGATAAAAAATATATTTAAAATTCGAATACTGTTAAAGTATTTCTGCTTTATTTCTTATGTTTTTTTTTTACAATTGGATAATCTTATTCCGAGTGAACTTTCTTATTAATGGCAAATATCTATCTACCAAATTTGGGCATAAGGCGTGCAACGGAATATAAGTCAATTTTATGCATGATAATTTTGTATATAAATAATATATTTTGACAAGTCCTTATACGTGAGAAGTGGGTCAGATTTGGTGACAAAATATTTGTTATGTGGGTGGGTTAAGACGAATTTGCTGTGGAGTTAGACAATTGTTATTTAAATTAGGCCAATGTTTACATTCTCATTAACACTAATATTCGTAACCTCCATATTAAATTATTAGATAAACATTCACGGTTATAACGTAAAAATATTGATAGCGTAATAATTTGCGCAAGTAGAGTGATATTTCAAATGTTTTTGTAATACCTTTTAATGTTAGAAATATCAATTAATAACTAAATACCTAAACAACTATACAATCGGCACGTTATGATGAGAGAGTCGCCATTCGTTCATGAAGTTTTGTAAAAATTAATAACTAAATTTAAAGGAATAATTGCTATACTTTATTGTCATTAGCGATGTGATACTTTTTGTATTACTCTCATTGTTTATTTCGAAAAATAACTTAAATAATTATTTATTTTATTAGCATATTATTCTTTGTATTATTTTGTGTTTGTTTTATTTATTTTACTTCACTTGATTGTACACAGCACGCATCATATATCCTAAAATTTCAGTAAAAATCTTTAATTTTTACTTAACGTATTTTCCTCATTAACCGTGTACTAATTAGTGGATAAAATATGTTACACCATTTTTAATATGAGTTATATTGAAATAACTTGCATGTGGGGCAAAAACGTTCATAATCTACACATGTCTAAATAAATTTAAAAACAAAATTGAAATATGTATTGTTTAAAGTCGTGTATAGATTATCTAATTTTAGCTTACATCTTAATGTGTACAAGGCCTAAGTTTTAAAATAACATTAAATTGTGTTTTATGAAGCAAATAGCGCATTTAGAGATAATATTTCTGAGAATGTCACAAAGCTATTTATAGTAATAAATGGTTTATTTATTAGCTATTAAGCCTAATACATTCGCTAAATTGTTTATGCAATCGCCGGGGGTTAATGAAATCATTAGTTGGAAAATTGCGCTTTCAGGCAGAACTATGTGTCGTAACTCACGCGCATCGCTGACTTTTACTGTAGTTGTTAAACCAGTGAAGGTCAACATCTCTACTACAAGTTTGTTTTTTCAATGTATTCTTCTATACTAGATTGTTTAAACAATTATTTTCTTGTTTATTTTAATTATAATCCTCTGTGTTTATACATGTGTTAACTAAAAATCGCACTACTATTTTAGGGATGATCGTCACACGTTAATTGCTGTTATCGATGTATTTTTGTCGACCTTCGCTTATTGTTTTTTTCATCGATTACTGAGATGTCTAATTTTACGCAAGACCGTCTTTTACTGTTCTGACAATGAACTCTTGAACAGTGGATAAACAGACGGACGTCACTCGACACGACCTGTGCACTGTCCATCGCCGCTAGACAAGATCTCGTAAATCGTTACGTGGATTTTATCGATACTGCAACACTAGTTCCGTAATATTTGATTTTTATGATCGCAGCGCTTATCAAAATACTCATATTTAACAAATTTTCTCATTTACGTCTAGACAAATATGCCAAATGGATAGTTTGCTAATTGTAGACATTTTTTCGTGGGAAGAAAACACGTTATATTAATGATTACTCATCTGACTGATGTGTTTGCGAAGCATCTCTGTCTAATTAATTTTCACCTTAACATATTTAAATGATTTGAGATAAACTCTTCGATTGACATATTTATTCGTGGTTAAAATGAACCAGCTCTTAAAATGGATAAAATGTAGGATTTTAACCGAACCCTGAAAAATACACAGTGCAATCTACTTGCTCAAAATAATAACAAAGAGTTACAATTTAAAAACATATTTAGTTAAATTATTACCCAAAATCTTCAAACATAACATATACTCTACTATGTCCAGGGCGTCCGGCAGCGGAGTAATTATGGATCCAGACATGATCTGCCAGAAGAACAGACGAACAAAAGGCCGATTAGCACAAATTTGTCGCAACGAGACCGGTCTACTTCAGGAGATTACTAAGGGAGTAAACCTTGGCGCAACCGAGTGCGCATATCAATTCAGAAATCGTCGATGGAACTGCACAACACAGCGACGTAGCATGAGGAAAATTCTTATGAGAGGTGAGTGACATAAATGCAATAGTTACTTCTGCATTTTGTTTATTAGTAGTCCAATAAAAACCCTATATAACCTAAACTTATGCGAACCACTTCGCTACTGGTGTATACTAAGTATATTAAAAATGTTATTAAAAATATAATCTAAAAATAAGACTAAAAAATCGTAATTAAATCATAAGTTAGACTCTGCCCATCCGAAAACATAATATTTAGAAGCTATAATATTCTGCAGAGCCTTATCATTACATATGTAAATTGCCTAAAATCTGAATAGCTTCATTATATCGATTAAATCAATTAGAGGTTTATATTGGAAAAAGCAAAAAATATCTTAAAAGGAGTCAAAGTTCCAATACAATGTATTATATTGAAATGCCAATCCCTACTAATACTATAAATGTGAATGTGAGTTTGTTTGTTACGTTTTCAAGCAACAACTACTTAACCGATCATCATGAAACTTTGTACACACATTTTTGTAGACTAGAAGTAACATATAAACAATGAATAAAAGAAAAGAAGTAATTGTCTAACTAGAGTATTTGTCTAACTAGATATGAAAGGAGATATGGTATGGGGGAAAAGTCATTATGAAATAAGACAATGATAATCACAAATATCGGATGCTTTTTTTATTAAAAAAAAAATAGTTAATTTTTTACTATAGTTTCCAATTGACTATAGTTTCAGCTGTTTGGAATCATATTGATTCATTTCTATTGAAATGATGTCTGATACTTATTTAATAACTGAAATGCGAGCGAAGCCGCGGGTAAAAGCTAGTAGTTTAATAAAAATGATCGTGATGATTTCATTCTTTATATATAGGTACTATATAAAGTTAGGCCACAGCTACCTGACCGTATACATATTTGCTAAAGGACAAGAGGATGCAGAATGTGTTAAACCACACAGATGAATATCAGCGTAATTCGATTAGCTCCGAAGAGTTGATTTTTATACGTTCGCTCGTTTATCTAAATGACTCGTGTTAAGGATGCGAAGTCTGTGTTATCGATCTTAGACTTTATTTTTCGATATTTGTGATTATTATTGTCTTATTTCATAATGACTTTTCCCCCCTACCTCTATCTCCCCTCATCTCCTCCTACCTCCATCTCTCCCTACCTCTATCACCCTATATCTCCTTTCATATCTAGTTACTTATTTTCTTTTATTCAATGTTTATAATATATTTGAATATTTATACACATATTTTTTCTGATTATATTCTTTAGATTGCGAATTACGTTTCCAGCATATTTATTATAACTCCATCGCATACCATAATCATAATTTTACGGCTGAAAACATGAAACTTAATTATATAAAATGTTCTTATATTTATTTAATTTTGTCCTTGGTTTGTCTTTATTATAACAATTTTATTACATACACCATATTATGTTTTATGTTTACTTCAATTTCATACTCTGCGTCAAACCGTTCTGTGTCTAAGACAATACATTCAAAAAATATATATGCTACGATTTCCTATACTACATTTATGTTGCTATTTAAATAGTATCGATATCGAATCTAAATGAAAGCGAACATCACTAAAACGACAAACTCACATTAGTTTCGATTTCATTAGCGTAAATTAAGTAGTATTTGTCAAAATTTTATTCGCACACAAAATGTTTATAAACTTTTTAATATATTTTTAATATTCAACAAAATATTCTTAAAGCTCACTTTTTTATCGCGATAATTTATCAAGTTTTATTTTAATAACATTTTAAATTAAAGTAACTTATAATAATAATTAATATGAACTAATTTTAAATATTTTATGCAGCGATATTTTACGTTTAGTATAATATGTTTTCTAAAATAAGCTTTCTATGTACAATCTTTTGATATTTTCATATAAACTTTTTAAAAAGGCCATTCGTTACTGGTATATCCTATCCTTATCTTTTAAAAACGTAACACTTGAATTCACTTGTATTTAATATGAACATTAATTAATACAATATTTAAATTGAAAAAATTAAAACAAAGATTATGATCGCGTGGGAGTGGATCGTTCGAATCCGAATGACATCGGAGGAGCGCGAGGCACCAACAAATTAGGTTAAAAGCCAATAAATTGATCCAGTCAGTTTTGGGTGGCGCAGGCGCAACTGCCAACAAAGCTGAATTAGTCCCGGCGTTTTTTATCACGAGGCGACAAGAAAAAATATACTATAGGATGTTTTACTTGAAACATCTTCATAGATGATTCTTTATTTCCCAATTAAGCGTATTATACAAAAAAATTAAGCTGTACCAAAAGAAATCCCGCATGCGTGTTAACAGCCGGTGAGTTTCACTAGTCGTTATCCCGCATGCGATATAATACCCGACTTGATGAGTCAATATTAATTTTTGTCTACGATTTGAAAAAGGTGTAATTATGACAATCAATGAAATAAATTTTGTTATAATTGAGTAAAAGCTGTCAATAGACGTGTACTGAGTGAAATAGAGTGTTTTATTTTAAATACAAATAATAGATGATTACAAATAAAGTGGATTAAAAAAGATAAATACCCATTTTAAATATATCATAAATAACATTTTAAAACATCCTGTAAGTATTTATAAGAAAAAATAATCAGCGTTAATTGGTTCCTTTCATTAGTAAGTCAGTGCATTCTTCAATCGTTGTTTTTTTAATGTCAAATCTTTATCAATGAAAAAGGATTTCATTCTTATTTAAATTCCCTTATCACTTAATACTCGGTGTCAATGAACGGCGACTACATCTACACTTTCCAAATAACGTTTCAATTATTCCAGACTCTTATATCGAGAATTGATTCCCACTACACTTCCTTCCCCTAATCATTGTGTATAAGGCCCTATACTTTCAAGTTCAATTAAGTACCTAAATTGAATACGCCAATTATTTCAAAAGTTTTAACTAACCGCCCCAAGCCTGTTGACGTAAATTTATTTAATATCTGCCTTAAGAAAATTTGAACGAAAACTTGTAAGATTACTTTAAAGTCAAAGTTAAGTACAAATTTAGTAATACATCAATAATAAACAGAGCCCTCAAACACACAACACTCAGCATTCCTCTTAAACAATAATCAAAATATAAGACTAAATTAAAAGCAGTATATTAAGTCATAAATTAACAATCTCACTCGAAGTTGTATTACGTCGTAAATACCGTTCACTCCAACAAACCTATATGAAACAAACAAAACAGCCTAATTAAGCTATAAACAAAAGCCACAAATAGAGATTGCTGCGACGTGAGCGACAACGCTTTTCCAAAATATTGTTAAGGCCTTTAATAGACCCCATACTAATCTCAGCCGAAGCCATTAAGTGTCGACAGGTCCCACCGAGGAGCTACCCGCGGGGGCTCCATAAAGATTACCATACGATAACACTGCTACCAGGCCGGACCTCACACGTACCTCAGACCCACACATAAATCCACCAAAATGACTTTATATCTACAAAAAACTCGGCGATATATTTGGCGCCCTGAACGAGTAAATATTTTTAATTATACAACACCTATTAGGAGAAGTGACATCCGGCCGACTGGGGTATCTAATCTCCATTACTCTCATGGCTGAACCCAAGTGATTTTACTCTTAATCTGCTCGAGATACTCAGAGGTCTTAGCCGTTTTAATAAAAATATACAACATACTATGTAACAAATCGTATAAAGGCAGAAAGATCTTATCGCAAAACGTCTACAAATATCAAGGCTACTGAATTTTTCATCTTCCTCATTCATTAAACCCTTACTTAATGCACCTGACAAACGACGTCTGCGTATCTCCAAATAAAGCCTGCCCTAAATATTTATAAGTGCTCGATATAGAGCGTGTCGCTGGCTTCGTGGATCACTGCAGAATAAACAACGCTCGTGCTTTATTTGAAAGTCAAACAACGACTTCGAGTGGAGTAATCGACGTCTCAAGCACAAAATAGTTGGTTGAGAAGATATCTCCCGACCATCGTCCCTCGTAGGATCACGTATCGTGTCACTTGACATACGAATCTCTCTTTCTATCTTGTGGGCATCACGTCGCTTTCTCTCACTTCAAGTTGCGTGTGTTATAGTACGTTTTATTTTTCCATTTGTTGTGGACGCTTGGCCGGCTGTCCGTCAGCGGTGACAGGCGAGCGCGAGATGCCGACAGTCCACAGGTTGTCAGTGTCCTTCTTGCCAAATTAAACGAAATCCTTTTCTACTTAAAATAGATGGTAAAATGAAGTAGTATAACTTACTTTTCTTGTCGATAATACTTTGAAAAGAATCGGCTAGAAATGAATGGTTTTTTATGTATAGAGTGCTCTCAACACGATGACCAAACATCATAACCGTACTCACTAGAATAGAGCAAGAAAGTGCTAATTGGACTTTAAATCAGAAAACAAAAAAGCGAGCAGCTCTAATATAGATATTTTAAGATACTCGTGTGTTTTGTTTTTCTTATTCAGACAGTAAGACGTATTAACAAAGCTAATTATTCCCATTAAATGGGTACAATCCATTCAAATTAGCCTTCGAACGATCATTGAATGAAGTATTCGCGTTTTGTGCTCAGCTGAATGACGCTCGGCCCCTTCCGGTGGGTGGCTGCTGTCACAACACGCAATGCGCGTCGCGGACTCACGGCACCGCATAATGAGACGTTTACTCGCATTAGCTAAAGAAATTGACAAGTGAACAATAGCGGACCGTGGGGAAAAAAGATCGCGAAAACTGCAGAATGAGCCGGACAGTGTCGTATCGTATTACCTGACGTAAAATATCTGGAGAAAAGGAATGAGAAACGATCGTTCCATTTAAATAGTGGTACGAGACGGCAGAGTTCGCGTGCGTTCAGTAGCGTGAGAATGCGATGCGCTTTATTCGGAGTTGGCGACATCTCGCGAGCTGCGACCAACGAGCGATGGCGGCTGTTAGGGCACTCGTCGATAAATCAGAGACAGGGCCACGGGAGCCAGCGGCCGGTCATATATCGGGCAGAGGGCCACAATGGCCACTCGGTGACATGCTGACACTGACGCAATTGCGAGCGCATGTGCCGTCCGCCGCTGACACCGATAGCCGGACAACGTTACGAGCCCTTCTGTCCATGCAGACAGCGACGATTCCTTCTTACACGTATTTATTGCGCTAAATATTTGAATTAATCAGATGAGATAAAATGCTCGCGTTCGTTTAAACATTCCGCTGCGGTCGCGTTGACAACTGGATGTATTGTGCTCGTATCGCATTAAAGCTGATGTACGTTTAAAGAAAGTCATCTTTGCTCTTTTTATGGGAACGGATACAAATTATTTTATTATTTGTAGTTAATTCAATTGCTCCATTCGATTCTCACTAAATCGCCGGCTCTGCATATTCTTAGAATATTCGAGACAACGAAATAAATTTGCTGCAAATTCTGACAGTTTTATGAGCCCAGAAGGGTGGAAGCACGTAGGCGCATCATCTGACATGACATACATACTACTTTATGAATATTCTGATACTTGATACTTGACAATTGTGCACAAATCTAAATCATTTCTCTCGAGCTGATGAGAAATGGGGATGAAGGCCAACGTGAAGGAATTCGCTATTCAGTTTCTAGGGATACATGCACAATTGCATTCGTATTACGAGTGTATGAATATATGTAAAATGTACAATAACAATCTCGTGGGTAATGTGTTTTAATGTTGGACTTCGAAGTAATGATAAAATCATTTGTAATAATCTTAGCATTTACAAGATCATTAATTGCAATTTTGTAACGCCAGCAAAGCATTGGAAAGTCGCATCGATTAATTAATATTGCGTGCACGTATTCATCTGAAATCTAAAATTCCTGAACAGAGCTGGTTAACAGTTAATACAGTTGATTTATAAACGAATGTTGGAAGCTGGCCTTCAGATTGATATCGGTGGCTGGTTTCGACATGACTGTTATCAGTGTCTAGCGGGAACGTCCGGTCAAAGCTTATAAATAAAATTAAAATTGCAAAACCTTTAACAATTTCACATATGGTCGTGGTCGCAGATGATCTTCATCCTTTCGTGTTGGCTGGTTGGTTATCGGACCTATTTGAGATGTCTTCTCTGGCATGCGCGATTTTGCAACCAGATATAACACTTATTAAAGTTGCTTAACAGCTTGCAAAAGTGATGTTACTTTAATCCCTACTATTATTATAAATGTGAATGTGAGTTTGTTTGTTACGTTTTCACGCAACAATTACTTAATCGATCATCATGAAACTTTGTACACATATTTTTGAAGGTACTAGAAGTAACATAGGATACTTTTTATTAAAAAACAAATTATTATTTTTACTATAGTTTCCAATTGACTATAGTTTCAGTTGTTTGGAATTTTTATATATGCAGTATAAAACTATTTGAATTTTTGAGGTTAGGAAACATCATTGTATATAATAATTTTTAAAAATTGATAATCCCAGCCAAGCAAGTAAATATAGTTATCATATTGATTCATTTCTATTGAAATGATCTCTGATACTTATTTCATGACTTAAATACGAGCGAAGCCGCGGGTAAAAGCTAGTATAAAAATAATAGAGCAAATTAGAATTATTTTTCTTTATGCCTATACAAATAAAAATATAATGCGCATGAGTCTACATATAAAGTAGTGTCCATCTGAATACTGGTGACGCGTCATTTGCTAAATGTTTTGTCCACATTAGTACTCTATCGATAATGCATGCATATTGAGAGTAATTATCATAGTCAACTGACCGTAACGAATAGCTACAGCCGAGGTTGGGCATACGCATCTCTCAATATCCCATTCTAATGTGCTCAAATGAATGGCCTCTTTGTCAATTATTTAATGTGCAAAACATTTTATTGCTGCAACGATATTGCATTTATAAATATTAATTCAGTTTCACTTAATGTGTAATAATAACTTTTTCTTATTCTTCATTTGTTTCTTCCCCTTTAAGAAGTAAGTCCTAACCCCAAACAACTATAATAACACAAACATATACCACTCGAATCCGAAACAAACATCTATTTCTAAACAACATTCTATTTTTAAAATGCTATAAATAAATATTACGAACAAAAATATTTGTATTTATTTGAATCGGGAACCGAACCCGAGACCTATAAGTGCGCCGCATCGCCATAGGCCGCACAGGGCATTTACTCGTAATATAAAACATCCTATCCTTATACAATTTTATAATTATTCATGAAGTATTGAATATTCATGATTTATCGGTTGACCCGCAATTAATTGTTATGGCTTGGTGCCAATTGTCTTAAATGTTTTATGGATGGGTCTTACGAAGCCTCATCATTCTCGTGTGAATATTGATTTTTAGGTCAACGGTATTTTTGTTATTTTAAAATGAATTTGGAAACAATAACGTTTACGTAATTAGTTAATAAATAAATGATTTCCCTTAATGTGCAATGGAACACTCCTATTCCTATTTAATTAAATATAATATGATTTTACACATAAAATTATATGTCATGTATAAAATGTCAGTTATTAAGGATGAAGTTATTAGGTCGATATTTACGTTCAGTATATTCCTGTTTGCGATTCGTAAGGGAGTCATTAATCTTCATTCCGTAGTGTTCGTGTAAGTCCACATAATACTGCATCTACATCAATCGTGTTATGACCAATCGGACGTCCTCTTCATTACGTGATTGACTGGACGTGAATGGCGGAACGACTTTCAAGTATTTTGACTCCGCAAAAACCAACACGATCCACGTTTTATGGTAGCTGTATACCCTTCAAGTGTGAATCAATTTAATTCCATCGGTTTTATTGATCGATCGACAACTCTTTTGAATTATTCAGTGAACACGAATGCCGACATTCTTCGACCGCTCGTGGCACTCGGAAAAAAGCGTCCAGCTCATCTTCGTCATGAGGCTCTCGAATTATATCTACTACAAAGGTTCAACATCGTCACTGCCATCTACGCAGTTCGATACTATACACACATGCGCAAAAACTTAGTATTCGGTGATGAGAATGTCATGTCCCTCGTTCCCAACGACATATTTGCGAGTCGGCGCTGCGTTTTGTGATAATTACAGCGCATAATGCGGCAGGAGCGCGAGGAATGCTCGGCTCTGAGCTCACCGCTGCGGATTTATAATGACGACGAGCATCGTGTCGCACCCGCCGGCCCTCTATCGACAGCGTTGCCGTGTGCATAGAAAAAATGAGGCGTGCGAGGCATCCACGGGGAGGCTGGTAGTGAACAGTTCCCAGGCACCCGCCATGGCCTGTCTGCTCGCCGTTACTTTTTTCATCAAACGACTGTCGCTAAATGACTAGCGAAAAATTTCAAAATTGACATTCCTTTCATAATTCCTTGAGAGGACACATCCCTGTGGGACCTTGCGTGTCGTGTCGGTGAAATTCTGGCGCGACTGATAAAAATGCCTATGAAAATTGAGCCGCGATAAGAAACTTTGACTCGCTGTAATTATAGTGACCCGACCGAATTCTGAGCCAATCGGGTATGTACTCTCGCTTTTTGTCGCACGTCAATTATATAAATTGTTCGTGCAATAAATTTTACTGTATCTCTGGCAGACGGGTGGCGGAATGTGGCGCGACGATACGCCGCGAGTGCGTCCCGCGGCCGCGACAGGCACGGGCCCAATTAGCATGGGATCGATAGGCCCGCTGATGCCGATCTGCTGTCAAGTGCCCCGCATTGCACAAACTTTACTGGTTATCTAATCTCAAGTTAATGAGACTGCGTACACACCATACATCCAATACTAAGAAGAACCGCGCTCGAGTCTTAAGTGCCTATTTTCAAAGCATCAAAACAATCCTAACTTAAAATGATAAATATTTGTTCCCAGACACACGTGAAACAGGCTTTGTGAATGCCATCACAGCTGCTGGTGTCACGTATACTATCACGAGAGCATGTACCTCAGGTCTTCTCTTGGAGTGTTCCTGCGAAAAGGTACCTTAGACTTCATTTAATTAATTGTAGTTTTACATCTACATTTTAAAGATATTCATATTTTTATGTATACTACAGGGTGCCCCAAGACCTCGCCGCCGTGGAGCTGCATCAGTAACCTCTCCAGCAGTTCCTTCTCCTGAGGGAGGTGGCGCGGAACAGTGGCAGTGGGGTGGATGCAGTGACAACGTGAGATTTGGTCTAAAAAAGTCAAGAGAATTCATGGACAGTCGTTATAGGAAACGAAGCGATATAAAAACCTTAATCAAGCTGCACAACCACAACGTTGGGAGGTTGGTTAGTATTCTTTCTATTTTGATGATCATTGTCCATTATTTTAATGTCAAACGTCTTAATTCAGAAACTACAGTTCATTTATACTTACCAAAACTTGAAAACTATATACTATAATTTTATTGTTGTATTTTTAATATAAAACTTTAATAACTATATAATGTTACCAGATGATAAAGAACAACATGAAGATGGAATGCAAATGTCACGGACTGTCAGGATCTTGTACACTGCAGACGTGCTGGTGGCGAATGCCGACCTTCCGAGAGGTTGGCGACCGGCTGAGAGATCGCTTCGAAGGGGCGGCTAAGGTAACCTGTATTCGCTTACATAACTAGACTAAAAACATAAATAAAAATTATAATGGCTTTTGACTATAGGTACCAACTTAGAACTTTGACTATAATTTAATCAAATCTAATTTTATTTCAGGTGATTGCTAGTAATGACGGAGAAAGCTTCATGCCGGAGAGCACGAGTATAAAGAAACCAGGCAAAAGGGATATTATATACTCGGAAGAGTCTCCCGACTTCTGCACGCCGAACATGAAGACCGGCTCCCTCGGAACTGCGGGCCGTCAGTGTAATGCCACTTCTGCCGGGACTGACAGCTGCGACCAATTGTGCTGTCGTCGGGGCTCTATTCGTCGTATAGTGAAAGAAAGTGAAAATTGTAAATGTGAATTTAAATGGTGTTGTGTAGTGACATGTGAGGTTTGTTATGTGAAACGTGATGTACATACGTGTCTATAATGTGATAATATCGAATAAAATGGTTTTTTATTGATACTTTGTTGTTATTATTTTGATAGGGACTTTTAAAAATAAATTCAGTAAAATTATAATCCATATATTTCTAAGGTAGATCGAATTACAATAAAACAAACATAATGCGATAAAACTAATCGCCATTGATTGCACAAAACTGTCTTTCGTAATGCAAAAATCCTTTCGCGTGAAAAATTATTCACGCTATTTCAGATTCAGCCACGCCATTCGTATCCCTTATGACAGATTTCTCAGTTCATAAACATAAATTTTCCAGCGAGTCCAGCGATACTCGTGGGAACGAGCCTCGAGGCCCTGATCGACCACCAACACCGTTCAGCTTTTCACTTTCAAGCTTACAGCGAATACAAAAATCAACCTTAAATATTCAATTTCACGAGTGATATCCGACCGCATCGGCGCAAAGTTTATCTTAGAAAATAAGTTGTAGCAGAAATCTGTCGACGGTGAGTTAGTTTCACAATAAAAGGAATGGAAGGAGATGCGGCGATGTTGGGCCGCGTTCCGCATCTCGCGCAACTGACTGCGTGCATAAATTTTGAGATGAAAACATCATCATACACAATAACAGACAGTGGTCGAGAAATGTGTACACGGGGCATGCCGGCCAGTACACGCTCCGCCACAGGAGATTAAATGTCTAATGGAGATGTTACCAACAATCCTTCTGGTGTATTTATGAATATTGCTTTATTTTCCTGCGCGTGCGCCTCAATAATACGCGCGGACAAGACTCAGTTGCATCTAAATTCACTTAAAAACTGGCAATTATTAGTAATTCTTTGTAATTTTGATAATACGGAACTTATGGAAGTTTCTAGAATTTTAATCGTTGATAAAGTACCTAACTGTATAATTATGAAGTGCAATAAAAATGTTTTATGCAAAGGCGTAACTTGAAATGTTCCTATGACGTCACAAGGCATGTATTTCGGGATGAGCATAGTTTTCTTAAAAATACAGTGAATCAGTATTTATGTGAAATTCTCTGTATGCAATTTTTATTGTATATCATAAATTAAATGTTTTAGCTCTTTGTAAATAAAATTGTAAAATTATTCATATTATAATAAATAAAAATGAATGAAATAAAAATACAATTGAGGGTAGATAAAACTTTCACATAACACAATATTACCAACTTAATAATTTTCACTCACGTCCGCGTTTAATTTATTTTCAAGAAGCATTATGTTTGTGTATTTTTGGGTGGGGTAAAAATTAATTTAAATAAAAAAAAACTTTTAAAATCAATTTTTGTAATTTTTAGTAACAACTAATCAATAATTCAATCATAAATAATTAATTACGGAATATTTACAAATTAACAGTGTGTTAAAAACCTACATATGACATATCAAAACAATTGAATACATATTCAAAGAAATTCATTGTCTCCAATATTCTTTGAGAATAAGGAAATGTTTAAACGGCTTTTTTTGTCATCGAGTTATGTTACATTAGAAGAATTACCCTCGAGAAGTGCTCAAGTCAAAAGACAACTCTCCATTTTAGTACAGAGGGCGCTGATTGCAAAATTTCGATTCACATTTAGTTTTTTAACACACCTTTCAATAATAATAATAATCATAAATACCAAAAATTAAATTGGTCACTGGACATTTATATTTACAATAATAATAATACATTTGATTTTTGTACAAAAACATTGGATTGAGATTCAGTACAGTTCAGCTGATTTTTATGTTATTATAAAAGAAAAATTAAATATAAATAACTTATAAAATGTAAATTGTAATAAAATATTTACAAATAAAAGCGATTTTACAATAGATTACTTTTAAAAGTTTCGTTTATTAACAATTTTATTAAGATATTATATTTTAAAAATAAATTGATTAAAAGATGTCATTTACATGCAGTTGAATGGACTAGAGGGCTACGTTGTTGCTGTCTTATTAGTTCAGCGGGCTGATGCTGTTTAGTCCAGCACTTGCGCTTGCCCTGGTGCGGTGCGTTTCTGCGTTTACATTATTTCAACTCCTAAAACATTGCTTCTCTAGTGCATTAAACTCAATGGTTATTATTAATTTTTAAAAAAGAATAAGATGGCACCAAAAATTCTTGAAATTCATCAAAACAAATGTTATATTAAAATCTATCACATTTCACTATTTTCAATAACTACTAAAATTATTAAAACATTGTTTTTCAGTCTTCTATGTTAATTGTGGCACATTGCATCTTCCGCTATTAGATCCATAATTACTTTATTACTTTCTATAATTATATTTACATAGGAAAGCAATTTAATTAATTTTTTGTTCTAATTTAACTTTAATATTGTCATATTTTTACATATTGTTGCTGTTTTTTACACACTGCAATAAATAATTAAATAATTCTCGCGTAGTTTATATACTAATTTACCTATATCACATATGGAACCTAACATATCCATAATAATTAAGTAACATTCTATAAAGCTTTCAAAAATGCACAGCAAACACTTCGGTTCGTACTGCGAGATAAGGTTGCATTTCCTATCAAACATTCAGGACGGCTTAATTGAATAAAACATGCAACGGTCCTCAAACATTTTTATAAGTCGTTTTTTGTAAACATAATAATAAAAATATACCTTTAGGTAATGTATATAATAATCCAGAATTCCGAGATCCACGCAAATAATAGTTAAGAATCAAAATTATAAAGTAAAAGTTACCGTTCAGGAGACGGGCATGAGGCAATCGTAAGCGTATAAAGTTTGTTCGACGAGCGAAATAACGTTCGCATGCAGCCGCTTTCCAGCGAATAACAAACGAATGCACGCAATACATAAATATAATACTGATTAATATTTAATTAAAATTCCCGAGAACTTTTATCTGCTAATGTGGGAGACTTTTACGACGACTTCACTTGCGCCTGATAACACAACCGATTCACACTCACCAAAAGGAAACCTCACACAAAGCCACTAAGACACCAATTCCAGTAAACGCATACGTTGTAATATAATGTAATTCTTCAGCTTCACCTTTAACAGTTACACCGTTACGGCGATGTGTTTCATATTTAAAATATTAAATAAAAGTATACAATAATTAACTAAACTTTAGTAACAATATTAAACAATATCATTTAAAGTTGTTATAATAGGATTGTCACGTAACAAATTGCAAGGATCATTCCTGGGAGTGGTGTTGTCGTCATAAAACACAAGCCTTTGGTTTGCCTAAATAAATTACATATACACCTGGCTGCATAAGGAAAGCAATAAAACCAATTTAGATTGTAAGCGAAGGATGACAGGTTGACAGAAACAAATCGTCATTAAACTTGTGTCATTACTCTCCAAACGACAGCGTCCACAAAAAATACATCGATACTAGATCACATGTTCGCACTTAATAGCCAAATAAATTAACCAAACGAGTGGGTCGAGATTAATACAAAGTATATCGCTTATTTTAATTTCACGCCGGATCAATTATAGAACAGAAGAAATAAACAGTAAGACGGAACTATTTACATAAGTCAATTTGAATTACGATATCGACAACTCAGACAGAAGAAAAAGTAAAGCGATTTAAACTCCGTTATAATACGCCTACGAACACTTTCAAAATTGTCCACTCACAGTTTGTAGTCCGACTAATAACTGTTCGACACTTGTCAGTTCTTTTAATCACAACTCACTGAGTATTCAAAGTCTCATCGGGCTTCCGGCCGATCTGTCTATAAACATTTGTGAACCACTTTCTCGATTCGACAGAGTTTGCATTTGACTTCACAACACCAATGAAAGGTGCAGTTACAGCGCTCCACGACGGAGAGAGTTTCCGTACGATACCCGCGGCCACAACACATCAAGTCACAGCCGTCCACGCCGATGCTGGTGTCGTTGCACGTACGGCCGAGTGTGCCAGGAATGCCGAGCCGCGGGTTCTTCACACAGAACCCTGGTGATGGCTCAAGGTAGACGAGGTCCTTCACACCAGGGGACTTGTGTTCCGGATTGTGCGGCCTCAACTGGAGACTGTATCTGTCCCTGCGTGGCACTCTATGCGGTACTGCGTCATTTCGCTGTGCGGGCACGTCCACGTCTGAATTCCGCATCATGACCCTCGAAGCGCCATCGAACCGATCTTTTAATGCATCACCAACAGATCGGAAGCTAGGCAGCCTCATCCAACAGGTTTTCACTGTGCACGAACCGGACATACCGTGGCACTTGCATTCTTGTCGCATCTCGGTTTGAACATGCTAAAACAAACAATAAAACACATTAATAATCGTCGCTATATATTTTTTAAAAGTATAATTTGATAATCAATAGATTACGTATTAGAGCTGAGACTATGATGATGTCCGAATGCCTTTAAATTCCTTCGATAAGACGATACCGGTGATCGATGATCTTTTTAGCTTACTACATCGATCGCATCTCACGATCGAGCAAA
Source organism: Tineola bisselliella (assembly GCA_028551675.1). Classification (NCBI taxonomy): domain Eukaryota; kingdom Metazoa; phylum Arthropoda; class Insecta; order Lepidoptera; family Tineidae; genus Tineola; species Tineola bisselliella. The sequence goes on from JAPWLS010002484.1 coordinate 111,396, forward strand.
TTGTTACAAATTGAGAGGAGGTGGGCCACGCGTCACCGGCCGAGGACCTATCATAAATCAAATTCCAGAGACATTCATCATTCTTAGAAGGTAGATAAATGACATGAGGACGGAGACAGTAAATATTTTACTATCTCTGTGAGCCGCGAGCTCTTCGTAGAACATGTCGGCGTATTTATTCATTCTCATGTAGATAGCTCATTGTAAGAATAAACGCGTTGACATTATGCTGTGGCTCTGGTGTCCAAATATGTGTCAAACAATCAATGGAATGTTGTGAATATTCATCAGACGGACACCCAGAACGTCGCCGTGACAGGAATTAAGTGAGGAGAGGTTTACGGCTCTGGGTGGCGACGATGGTGAAATCAGGATAGATATGAGAGTAGGTAATCTGAATATGCAAATATGACAGAGGGTGTGGTGTGGGAGGTGGTGATGCGCGGCCGCGACGAATGGCCGTGTCGATGGGCCGCGCTCACTTGCCGCGTAATTAATATTACTTATGCGACACGAGTCAAGTGGACGACGATTGATCGCTCTCGAAGGACGTACGGTACTGGGCCTCTAATGTAAACAGCAGACGACGATAATGTCTGTCAATGAGAAACATTTGCTACTTCTTGTGCCAGACGATACTTAACCAGTTATTATTTATAAGGTGCTACTCACATTAGATTACTTCAAGTGGCCTATATTATTGTTACTTGGGTGGGAAATATTTAATATTTAATTAAGTGAATAATCTCGGACTGTGTGTTAATAATATAGTTAATGTAGTACCTACTTGTATTGAAAAAATTACAATTAGTGAATCAAGACCCGCTGTGATGATAACCAGTATTAATCCAGTAGCAATAAAAAAATTATGCAATAAAATAAATGAATGCTCACCGCTCTTCCAGCTTCGTTATTATGCAAGTTCATTTTTTCTCTTTGCGTTTTTCCTCTCTCCCCTGTGTCGACAAATTCTCGACTAAATCGGAATCCAAATCCGATATTATCGGAGCAACCGCCCCATTTCCACACTCTGACGTTGGCTGCGGCAGCGGCTCGACTATGCTGCGGTTGTCTGTCTACGTGTGAGTAGTCACAAGTGCAAGACTCGATAGCTCCTTCCGCGCATGCCCGAGCGACAGAATGGGTTACTCCTGCGCTTGTTATGGCGTAGATGAAAGCTGTTTCGCGACATCCTAAACAATAATAGCTAAATTAATACATGAAGATATCATAAAATATTCAAATAACGATAATAAAGTTTTTAAAATTTTCACATGCGCTCACGAAATTGATTGGTTTCGGTAAGTTCGGTTCACAAACACCAATAAAAACTCGACAACAATGACTAAAGCAATCATTACATCATGCTCATTCATCTCGATACAACGTACGAATACATAAATCGATCCTCTCATCCCGTATCGAATACTATAAATAATTAATGGCCCTGCATTAGAATCAAATACTCATAAAATACAATTAAAAGAGAGAGGGTATATCTCAGCGATTGAAAAATAAAAGAAGTGCCTCTTACCTACCCGAGAGATTATAAATTCGATCATTACAACTCGTAAGGCGCGCGCATCGAATTCTCTCTGTTAATATCGATTTAATAGCCTGCGTACTTTTTAAACATTAAGACGAAAACTCCAAGTTCTTTGTCTACACATGCATTGAATATTATGACCGGTTTATATGCAGAATAAGTAACACTAAAACAATGCTCACTAATACTCGATAGAAAATATGTATGTGCATACATCTACATGTAAAACCGATAATGGAGTTCTTACTTAAATGTTAATTGGTTATAACAGATGGCTTTGATGGAGAGAATGCTAATAAAACATAAAAAGATTTTGTATGTTTTGATGCGCCGATAAGGTGCCTATATTGTAAGCCACGTCATTAAAAGCTTACACCTCACGCAGTGCGAACCATCATCAAGGCTGTGTCGAAATACCCGAGCGGCCGTCACCCGCAAGTAACTGATCGCAATCGCTTCAGGTAATATAATAACTAGTTAAATAAAATGAACAATTAACACAGTTATAAAATTAGTAAAATCGACGTAACTAAGGAGTACGTAAGGAAATATTGTATGTACAAAGACTGCTCGCCTTTGGTGGGCTTTCGGCCACCTCACTGCTTCCCAATAAAATATTCAGCGGAGGTACGATGAACCACTGGCAGGGAAGTAAAATAAGGTATGCGTATTTGTTGTTATTTATAATAATATGTGGAACGGGTCCTCTCCGAGCGCCCGCGCCAGCGTTATTAAGGACTCAATAAGCAAATGAAATCATTTTTTTATTGAGTTGTCATCGTGCGCCGATATAAATTATCCTGCACGCACACAGGCCCCTCGCGACCCGACTTTGTTTTTGTGTTTCCCTTTGGGATGTTATACAAAAGTATTTTATTCAGCAATTACTTGAGACGTTCTCTGGAGAATTTTAATGTCAATTTTGCCATCATTCAATGCTCGGATGAAATTAATTCACGGTGAGGATACGGGAACTGCGATTGGCGCATTTATCTTCAGTAATGACTTGCAAACGTTCGCTCGCATTAACTATAACGAATAGGCGCAGCCCAATTAAATATCGTATACGTAAATAAGGCAAAGTAATAGCTTTCGGTTAATTCAATTCATTGTTGACAAGTTGGCTATTTAAACAAGCGATAATGAATCTAAATAATTTTTAAAATGACCACGAGTAGGTAAAAGAATATTATGAAAGCTGAATGCACAGTTAAGGTTATTTCCTTCTATTACATGTTTATGAGTCAGATATTGTTGGAGGTCTAGCGACGGGGAGCCGCCGGGCCAGGTGGTACCTACCACGTGCTGCGCGGCTCTTCCTCCAAATATACGAGCTTTATAAGTACAAGATAGCTGTCGACACATCTGTCAACAAACAGATGCGTCTCAATAACCACAACACTGAGATGCTTTTATCTATTTTAAAATGCTATTCACTTAATTGGTTAAGTGTAGGTATATGTATGTATATAGCTAGTTATATATACATTTATTTAATATATTATTAATGTGAGTATATTTTTAAATTCAGTCGTCTTTAGAATATGCAATATTCTCCGCAAATAAATCGCGACATAGAAAAATGATGACAAATGGAAAGAAGCTTCACCCACGGGGGACCACATTAGTCATGGCATTAAATAAAATGTAAATTCCTTCTATGGCCCTAATTAAACGACCCAACAACGCTAATCCGACACCGGCCATGCATAACTCGAACACAAATAACGTTTAGGTATCAAAGGAGTTGAATTAAAAAGAAATATCAATGTTATTTTTTATTGAACACGATTTATAGATATTTTCTCGTGTGCGTCGTCTATCATTAATTACATTGGAATTTTTTTGTTGCTTTTGTTTCTGTTATTATAAAATACGATTATGATAGGTGAAGTAATTTGTTATAACGATGATGTTCTGTTGATGTCGCAAGGTTGGTTAATCATTGTAGGTTTAAATAGTGAATCGAGGCGTCATATTTGTAAAGGTCATGACGTCGTAAATCCAAAACGATATAATTTATATGTAAACCTGTTAACGTTTTGACATTTGGCCATTATAATATTTTAATTACTGTATCAATTAGAGTCCTAAAAATCTACTGCTTGGAGTTATATAGCATTTGTTTAATTCGTATTATTTTTATTTAACATCTCTGCCCATCCTATTGTAAATATATAATTTATGTATGTAATTAAATATGCTCGTGTCCGCATTAAGTCATCACGGTTCGAGGTGTTTCAAGCAGATTAATTTGAAGGATTTGACTTATGACGTATTTGCGCGTCCCGGCCGAGTCACTCGTTCCATCTTATTTATGGCAAGTTGCTTTATTCAAATTTGATTGGACATAATTACTCAAAACATTCATAAATCACACGCTCTCTGTTGTGGCTACTTTACTTGTCTGGAAACTGGTTTTATATGCTCCTGTCCCTCTATTGATGGACAATTTATTCAATTTTAATGAAGTAAAATTGATTTATACGCAATTTACGTAACTTTGAACACTCAATTGACATTTATAAGGATGTAGAATAATAAAACGAATAATGTCGCCAATTACAACATCGAGCATAGACCGAATGGTGCTCAAAGGAATCTAAAGAAGGCAATTTGCTGAGCGAAAGCCGTTCCACGACGAGGTAATAAAAAGCAATAATTCATTTTCGTTATGCCCTGTATGGGTGATAATTTCACATTGAGCGTTGTGCTCGAGGCTTCCACTGCGACAATTCAGAATTATGTCGCTCGTATATCACTCATTGTGAGTGGCACAATACGCTGCGCTACTGCCCGCTACCAGCCGGGTACGCGACGCCGAACAATGGGCTGGCCATTTGTTTTCGAACTAAGAAAAAACACCCAAAATAATTGAAGTTTAAGAGAGCTGTCGATAAGTAATAAAAAGCTATTGAATAAACAACACATATCCAAAAATGAACAGCAAAAACGGACTCACCGTCGATGTCGAGAGGCGATAAATTAAAAATCGAGAAACCCTCATGATTATTCTTATTTTACAAAACGCGTGTATCTTGAAAACAATTCAAACGCCACAAAACCCAAAACGCTTATCTAATTGAGCATTAAATATTTCGTCGAGGGCATTTTATATCCGTTTTATTTTCGAGTCCGATCGTTTTATACGTTTTGTCCACCCACGGCGATGGAATCTCTGGGTTCGATATTCGAAACACTTCAAAACAGGAAATATTTGAAAAAAGGTCGGGTTTTATTGGCCGCATTACCTGCTATTAGGAGTTGCGTTAGGTGTAAATGTGGCTTCTGTGGACCGTGTTTGAGTACTGCTCCTCGCTAAACTACGCGCCGGGGGGGCCTGGGTTCGCTGCGGGAATTCGGACCATATATTTTTCTATTCTCGAGCTACAATGAATCGTCGAATGAAGAGAGATCTATTGTTCAGTTGTCATCATTCGTGTTAATGTGTTCCTTGAGGTTTTCACTACAATGAGATGAAGTTGTCGCGTCTGTCAATAGCGTGTCGATGTGTAAATTAGTAATTATTTGTGACCCTTCCAGGAGGGCTTTGTATGTTTCTATTCTCATTATTGGAACTAAACTATCTATTCTTAAAAATGTAATTTGATGAACACATTATAATCTAACAATAGATTGTGATTTGAAATAATATTTGCAACGAGTTGAAATGGTATCACGTTGTGTTCTCGCCGATATCGATTCTTGGTTTTTATGTGATTCTTAAATGAACGTAATCGCAATGTTTAAAAGGTCTTTATCGTTCAGATTGCTGTGTAACCGCGCCCGCCCGCTCTGTGGCTGCGCTTAATAAAGTAATACGTTCTAAATGCGCACGCATATAACATAAATTGTGTACTCCTCGTATTGCTTTTTTTATAATCTGAAATAATTACAGTGGTGGTCTCGATCTTACCAACTCTTTTATAATGTTGCACACTTTTTATATATCCTATGCGATGCTTGAAAATCGTTCTGCCCGATTTTGGAATAGATATATGCATAACTTCGTGAGTTGTAATAAATATATAGATAGTGTGACGTTGATACGTTGCTGCGTATAAAAGTTATTGCTTGCTTTTTGTCTTCAATCATTTCTGTGTTAGGACAAGTCGGTTATAGCTGCAGGCAATGCCGACGATTTTGGTTCCCATTAATAATCTAACCTGCTTTAACTATGTGTAAACATATAAATCCTATTGCCATTTGTTACCAATTTACTTATTCATGAATATTTAGATTGGTTTCTTTTTGTTTATGATCACAAAAACAAGGTCAAATTTGTATTAAAAGTAGGCAAGTCAGTATTGTGAGAGCACATTTTTCTTTTTTAATTTACATAAGGAAATTTTCGAGTCAGCTTTAACTGCTAGACAGATATAACTTTTCAAAGGCTAATAGAAACATTTTGAATGGCACCAAAAACGCTTGCACAATTCATTAACAGGCGACTGCGATCAGGTCAATAACCGGTCCAGAGACTATTCGGCCAGACCGAATGAATCCGAATAGCGTTCCGAATTTTAAAATTTTATGTACGTAACTTTCCAGATGCTGATTCCTTCATAATTTGACGATAACCCTTACTAATGCGCTGCGCTAAATTATCATTAAACTTTGATCTTAAAAGAGCTTTATGTTATTTGTTATTCTATTATTGATTAACCAATTTTGGATTTTATTTATAGCCGTTAATAGAAAACATACGAGCTTTTATTGCTACAATTAAATTAGTACTTTTTTGCAATCATTTATTGCTGTTCTTTCAATGAAACTGTGATCGAAGCACAGTATAATAGGATCATAAAATTGCATGACAGGTCGAGTATGAACAATGTGTAAGGAACAAGAGACCAGATGTTCTGAGGGTCATAATAAGCCGGATCAAGCACAATGGCATGTCATTCGACACCGCCGGGGACACGATTTTATAATAATTCCAGGTGAGAGGATGTCTGCAAATACGGCATATAATAATAATAATAATAATAAATACTTTATTGCTTTAAAACATAATAATAACAATACAACAACAATAGGAAGCAGATTTAGAGCAATTGGCGATCTTATCACTAAAAGTAATTTCTTCTAGATAACCAATTGTCATAGAAGAAGCAGTAATAGTATTGGGCAATGCAATTTAGATAAATAAATTATGTAAATATAAGTAAACTAAATATATAATGAACATACACATATATAATTTCAACATGTACAAATATTATTCAGAAGGAGCTTATTTTGATCAAATATTATTATCAAATAGTTAATTTATATATTTAATAAACTATTTTTTTTATATACAACAAATAATACATTTAACTAATGTGAGTCTAGTTCTGATAGGATCTACAGATAAAAATCTACATTCGAGCATTCTTTAAATAAATCGGACAATTGTTCCAATGTTTATGCGAGAAGTAATTCTAAAAGCTGATGTTATTTTCTCAATAGATACAAAAGATTCCATTCTGTAATTTGGTGCAATAAACGAAAAGTGCATACAACGAAAAGACTACAGTTACTTTTATATTAAAAGAGCTTTCAAGCAATAAGTTTAAAAAAAAATGAACGGGAACTCAAAGTTGGGTTTCATGTAATTGATCTGGGATGTGTTATCTCGATGGTTCTTTTATAGTTGCCCCCGAAACGCTACCCTCCTCGATGAAGAGATAAGGTTTGTGAAAAGGGTTGTTGCTAAAGATATTACTTAATTTGTAGTCACTCTTTTAGTCGCATCGGCTTAGAGGATCACACAAAACATTCAGACTTTTATCTGCCCATTCATTGAAGTTTTTTTTTGTGATGATATGAATAAACAAGCGATTTTTTGCAAAGAGATTTCAATTTCGCTTAAAATATCTTATGGCATTGTTATTTGGTTCTTTACCATTACTTCAAACTTAAGTAGTATTGTTTATCTTTTAAAATATGTTTTAAGTCGCGTGTTCTTTGAAATGTTTTATTGTTATCCTAACCTAAGCATCTTTTATAATTATATTTACGACGAGTTAAATATTGTTGATAAATTTGTGTTCTGGTAACTTACCCCTATCTACTATTTTGCCGAATAAATTCTTTCCTCTTAAAAAGTTTCTCGTTGAACAATTCCATCTTCTGTTCTTGAATTGGTGTTGGCATTCGGCGACGGCCATACTGGCGCCCTTTGCGACTGCAGCCAGCACACCTGGGTTCTCGCGTGCCAGCCTGCGTTGTTTCCTCCTCAGTGTGGCATGGACTGCCGGATCCATGTACAGCACACCAGGTGAAACCGGTGATAAATTATTTGGTTCTCCCGCTTTTGCAATGCCCCTGTAAAATAAAACAGAACTTTAAACACTAAGTCACAAAGCAAATAAGTAGCGTTTTTTACGCCGTTGACTTTTGTCACCAATGCAAAATATGCCTAAGCTATGGTTTACACTTCGTTCCAAATGTAAACAAGACAATGCGATGAGAATTCAAACTCTTAAAAAACAAAACAACTATAATCCCTCAGCCACTTAAGGCAATGGGTGCAGAGATGCTTGAAATGAAATGCTCATTTGAAAAGGTAAAGACAACAAACAATTGACGACCGAACTGTCAATCCGCAGACGTTTAGATAAATATTTGCGGCGCGCATTAATCCGGTACTCGAGAACCGGCTGTTTGTCGAACAGCGAACCGAAGGAACGAGATCAGGGCTGTTGACTCGGAGCCGCCTCGCTGGATCCATCGCTCGCACCAATAGAGACCTCGCTCACAAAAAAACCGACGCACTCTAGCGCATAGTTCCGTGAGCATGGACCACGGGGAAACATATTACTTTACTATTTGCTTTACTTTGTACTCAAGGCTTACGTAAATATGGATGCTTTCGTTAGACATTCTCATTTCCTATGATTGTTTATGAAAATTTTAATGTATAAAGATAACAAAGGTTTTGTTTAATCGTTAATTATAACAATTCATCTGTCAACAGGAAATGACCAATTATGGGTGTGTCAATGTCGAAATGTTCAATGTCACCATTAAAATAAAGGTGTCATTGGTATTGTCTTTTTTTTTAGCAAATATTGATACAGCGTATTCTAATGGCAACTAGTTTGGTACCAGTTCAGTGGCGAGCTGTCAAGACGCGTTTACCATATTAGTGAACTGTTTAATTCAATCTCACTAATCGCTTAATACGACGGCGACGTCAGTTTTTATTACTAAATTATAATAGCCCACTTTTTGTGCTTACAACAAACTTTAATTATTTTTATTGCTTCTAATAAATACAGTGTGATTCTAAAATGTATAACGAACCTTTATATGTGGTTTAATTGATCATTTGTAAGGTTTAATTACGGTAAATATATAATAATGACGCTAATGATTCAAATCAATCAGGAGCGAGTTTTCTGGCGGCTATAAATCATCGACAAGTCACCTATCCCTAACTACTTTAAAACAAAAACCAGCCACAGAGGATGTCCATATTTGCCCGCTCAGATAAATCCTTTGGTGTACTTGACACGTAGGTAGAAAACCAAATATGAAAACACAAGGACCACGGGGAAAAAATCGTCAATGGCTTTCACGAGTAAACTAAATGTTTGCACAGCGATAAAAGACTTGTGTGAATGTGTCAAAATAACAAATATTGTCTTTGGACGAGCCATGACTGTCTTCGGTCAAACGCATTGTTCTTTCTCGAGTAACATAATTATTTCTTGTAACGACTGTGTGTTGTTTCACGTTTAACACGTACTATCCAGCTTATTACACATTGACTTATTTAAAACTGTCATCGGTCGTCCCTTTCCTTTTGCAGCAAGTTAAGATCTTTAACACCTGGTGTAGACAGCTCATTTATATGCATTAAGATATATCTCGCTAAAAGACAAGTCTTAACACTTATTTCTTTAATGATTACTCCAATAATACCTATAAATACCAAGGACAGTTGCTCGTACGCACCGGACGTGCATTTTATCTCTGGTGCCACGGATGCATCTTTCTAAAGAATAGCTATAATTTATAATAAAGCGATATAGACATCGCCGTATCCTTAAATTAAATCTTATTAAATTCAGAAAATAATGATCTACTGCTACATAGCGTGTCTTCTTCAAACGTTTACTGCATACAAATTAGATGTGGTGTCATTTAATTTGTTGTCGAGCGTGGCAACGTGTCAAAAAATATTTTAAAGCAAAATATGTTTCAACCCGTTCGTAGCTCACAGGCGACACGCGAGTTCGCGGCTCAGTAATGTAATATGGTGTACGAATGTTGAATACTAAAAAGGTTACTTATTCTAGATTTGGTTTCTATTGTATTTCACTTTTATTTCAGATTTTTGTTTATAAGTGTAGTCCGTGAGCTAAGGCGACTGCTGCCTCATGGGAATGGTACATTGTACTGAAACAAAATAAGTCGTCTAACCCGTGTATATAGCATTTGTTTCGACAGTACCTCAGTTGCCACGATTGCGGTTTGAAAACCTCAAGAATTTCAAAGCATTATATCAGCGCATTGCTCAAACAAACAAACGCATCTTTCAACCCGTATACTAGACTAATATAAACTTTATTTTCTTTATATACAATAAAATTGAGTAATTGGAGTAAGAACAAAAGACGGATATACAATTTAAAAATAATAAGAATAAGCCTTCATTTTAAATTGTGTGATGTGAGTTATTTTTTATTTCACAAAGTTGCTAATTTGGTAGATGATATTCTTTTGTGTTTATTTTAGAATATGCTATACTTATTACAAGTTATACATAGTTAGGTATAGTTAGATATACATGAACATTGAATAAATATAATTTTAGAGAAAACATCAAGGACAAAGTTGTTACTTTACTAGGATTGGTCCAGTAGACAAATTTAATATCGTTGACAATATTGCAAATGAATATTACTGATTTTCGAATTCTTTAATTTATTTATATTATATAACATTTTGTAAGTATTTTTGTGTATTATGTAGGTACTATAGTGTATTAAGCACAGAATTAGTTTAACGTGTTTTCTCTAGTAATTCACCTTCATTAAAATTATGGCAATCAAATCCCATTATAGTTTTATTAAAACTAGGAACTAAATGCTATAATCCATATTTAATATAATTAAGTTTTACTTTTAAAAATAAATTCTAGCATTATAGTTGCAATTATAAAAATTATATTGTACATTATACAATTGAAATAAGTAAACTCAAGTATGTACTGGTACAAGCATACTTATAAACAGCTGCCGGAAAGAGCGGGATCAGATCCCTTTTACTTTTGATTCATATCACTTACAATGCAAAAGGTTAAGCTTATTTTGTTAATTAATTTTTTTCTTTTGACTACAACCGATGCAGGCAGCAGTCTAAGTAAGATTACGTGTTTGTAAGTATAGCTTTTCCGTAATGTCCGACTTCTTCTAAGCTATGATGTGATGTCATTCCACATGAAAGTGGTAACTGATGGTATTACTTTGGTACGACAGACTGGGTTTAAGAATATCATCAGTTGTTCGATAGCGACCAATATACTAAGAATTTTTGAGATTTATACATGAGTATCTAATAGAGTATAGATAGAAATTTCGGGGTCAAATAAAAAGTGAAGTTTAAAACCTTTATTCAGCTTGATTTGTAGTGATGTATGTGATGTATACATTATGCCTATAAATGCCTTTTATAGTTTTATTGCTGTGCCTATAATTGTTTCAACCACTTTTCTATGTCAATTGGTTATTTGAAAGAAATCATTTAATAAGACGGCCGCTTAGTCATTGTATGTGATTTTTCCAGCACTTATTATTATTATTTTATATGTAAATAAATAAATAAATACAGACATGACGTTATTTAGTTATAAAAAACGATAGTTTAAAAGTGAAAATTTGTGTATTTAACGCAATAAGCACGCGACGATGTTTCTCATAACGTTAGCTATGTGATAAGACCTCTGTGAATTTTAAATTTTATAGATCTGACATTATGATTGTAATATTTATACTTTCACATGTTTTGGTAATTAGATTTATATCTCAAATGATGTGTGTGATTTTTGATATGATGTAAAAAGATTTTTATGATGAAATAAGTTCTTTTTTAAATAAAATAAATTTGTAATAATAAAACTTAACGCATCAGCAAGTATCACATATATTTTCTAAAATTAGTCAAATAATTATTGTATTAATTATATTGGGTAATAATTTCAATCGGTTCTTATGTTTTTTGCATACATCATTTCATGAATTCTGAAATAGTTTAATTGCAATTATAAAAAATATATTAAAAATAACTATTCTGGTAGTTAAAAATTCTACATCTTGTGGTGTTTAAAGAATCAGTTGTGAGCAAACAATGTATGATATGTTAAATACATAACACCCGGGCTTACTTGTCACTGAGATTCCTTCCTTCTATATCAAAACTGACGCCTCGGGCATTGTTGTGACACAAAAAATACTTCTATGAATATTTCTACTAGGAGCTCAACAATTGTTTTTAGTATAAAGTCTTCGAAATTTGAAATCTAATACAATAAACACAATATTTGGATTGAACTGCCTATAATTTTTAATTTTAGTTAAAAATAAACATTGACACAGTTTTGATTGACATATTGACCGTTTCGGAGTAAATAGCTACAATTATTATTGTGTAATCAATCAATTAAGTTTTATAAAGAACAATAAATCACAAATAACAATAACAACTTCGATATTGAAGGAAATGCCAATTTACGATACGCTAAAAGTTACAAGAAGTAATGTAATTTGCCGCGAAAACTATCGTAATTTTATCGATACGTTATCGATCCACGAGTCGATTTACACCTATTCACTACTTAACACATATTCACCTCAATATTTACCACATAATTACCAATAATTTAATAGTCAATTGTATAATTAATATTAAGTATTTTTATATAGATGCTTATTTAATCTTTGATTATTTGAATATTATACGAGTAATTAAGTGTTACCAAGGTTACAATTTTATTGTCAATAATATTAACTCAATTAGTAACACTGCAATCAAAATAAACACTTATTGAGGATACTTTAATTGCTTAGTTGAAAACAACAATTGTACTTTTAAAGAATTTGAAGGTAACTTATGTTAAAACTATTATTAATTGATTTTAACACTAACAGCGGTAGGAAATTAATTTGTACATACCACCACATGCTGCCCCGTCCTCGCCTCGGTTTATTACCCGCACCGTCACACTTCAACCACAAAAGAGTCAACACTATTAACCACAAACCCTTCATGCTTGTATGGGCGGTCTTTGCCGGCGCGACACAGCGTGCATGGACATATGGACTAAACGGCGAACGACCGCCGGGCTCAAGGATCGGTCACATCTGACGACTCGGCCGGTGAGATCTCCGTTCATGCCGCGGGCGTGGTCGGCCCTGGTGGGAGGTATTACCTGATCGACAACGCCGGCCCCATTGGGTCAACTTTTTTTTATCTTACGGACACAATAGGGCTTATTCGCGGCGTTCTCGGTCTAGATCAAGTGCGTTACGGGCGCCATTCGAATTGCGTTTAAGCGGATTATTAAGGTTTTTTAAATTTATAAATACTTAATCTTCATTGTTTAAATGTTTTATTTACTTTAGTAATTGATTTATGAATGTTAATAGGATTATTTTCAAACACCTAATTTTTAATTATTAAGACTTTCAAATATTAATAAAAAATAATGTAATTGTATTAACAGCCTGTTACGTTTTTTATTATTCAACAGTTTATTCATTTGTTTTTCAATTTTTTTTATTTAAAAAAAATCATATTAATTGTAATATTGATCTATTATTAGCAATTAGTTAACACATGGATATAGCAAATAAGTTATAGCTTTGCGTATTTAATACAAAGTAGCTGGACCAGTTTTTGTAGACGTCTCGAGAGGTCTGAGCGAGAGCCAGCTGGAAGATATGTGACGTAATAATAATATGACGAGAAAAACTTGGTTTCTTACTTAGTTGATAGGGCTAGCACGGTAGCCATTTTGAAATTTAATCAAGATTTACTATGAACTATATATTAATGCTTACAAGATTGATTTATTCATTTTGTGTACATAAATAAAACATGTTGATAGAAATAAGTTGATATTTATTTAATTTTTTTTATTATAATACAAACTAAACAATATGTATAACTAATTTAAAAATTATAATTTTAATATTTTTTTATAAAATACTTATGCCAAAAATACATGTAAATTTTCATTGATTGATACACAAACGGCCTGCGCCCGAGTGGATCTACGGATGGGAGTGGCCGCACCAACCAATCAGAGGCGCGGAACTAACAACGATCGACATAAAGCGGCGCCACAACTCAAATTAAAATGAAACTATAAACTTGGAATTTCAAATAATTGGATTTGACGTGATATGCGTGTCTATTTAAACCTATATATGGTTTGTTTAAGTGCTGACAGCTATGTGGGAATTAATTATTACGTAATGATGCAGATTTATTTCTATAGGTACTTCACGTCAAAAGAAGGACCTCCTAACATGATGATTAATTGTAACTAATTGTTATGTACTATTACCTGATTTAATAATATATTACTAGTGTATACGGGGAATTATTCTTTTCAAACTTCAATTAAAAATTTCAACGAATATACTTCACCTAGTGGCATAGTGTTTCAAACTAAAATATGTGTGACCAAAAACGATATATTTTGTACGTTAAATTCCAATTTAAATATGAAAAAAAAAAATAAAGCACGTGCCATCCACAAATGTCGTGACACTTGACATTCTGACACACTTAATTGACTATCCTTGTTCAGGGGCTGCCAAATGTTACAACATTTTATTATGACAGCTCACTTAAATTATGTTTAAGTGTACCAAAAATAACTTTTAACAATCTGAGAATTTATTTTTTCCCTTAAGTTATTAAGTTTTTAAACTAGATTTTTTTATCACTAAATAAACTTAGATTAGCATTGAGTACATTTAACTGACGCCTTTATTAAATGACAATTATAATACAAACTTTTTTCTAGTAGCCTGACATGTAACCACAGTCCACTTGATGTTGAGCCAGTGCGAACAACTGAATGTACGTATGTGTCTAAATTGACTGGGCTCGTTATAACATGCTAATAACATTGAACGATTATAGTACCGGTTATATGTATATCGGTCGGAATTTTGATACATTTAAAGACTGGTCGTTCTTACAAATGAATTACAAATGCTAAATATTAGACCCTTCGAAAATTAAAAGTGTGGTTTATATATGTATTGTTTGTTTAATTCCAGCGACGTAGGTGGGCCTACAAGAGGCAATAATAATAAAAGGTATCTAGGTAAAAACCATAATGTACACTCTATTTTCTTCATAATATTTTTGCATCTTTGTCGTAGTTCTGTATTGAAATAATATTTAGTAACGAGTGCTAACGTCACGCCTCTAAGTTAACTATGAGTTCTATCAATGCAAACAAAAGAACTTCACGCTCCTTTCTGTTATCTTACACAATATGTGCTAATAATATACAGTTTTACACTTTCTTAGAAGTACCAATTATAGACGATTTATTCAAAATTTGTCACAGTGCGGTCATTCACTTTTACGTTATGCGGCAGGTGGGGGGCCACAAAACAATATGCGAGACTACTCGTCATTGGTATAAAGCTCAAAATAGTGTAAGGAAAATCTAAACTAAAATAGAATGTCTAAAAAGTAAAAAAAAAACTATGGCGCAATCATCTTTGTTGCGGCGGTTTATGCGGTAAGGAGGTGTAAGGAAAATCAGTCAAACCTGATGGTGATGTAGCTCGCTGATCTCCTCGGATTTTCAAGTGGACTGTATATTGCGCTGGTTTACACTATCTTCAAACACTTTCGACACGACGGGTTACGCGGTTTTGAGTATTATTTCGAGGGTGGCGGCGTGTATCGCCTTGCGGTGTTCGTTTTCCAACTAACTCTTCAGCTGACTGATAGGCTTCAGGAAAGGGTGCGGAAAGTGGGGGTGATAGAGGGTAGTTTATGCGTATGTGCGAGTTTATGAGTGGTGCAGGTGGGTATGTGTGTGTTATTTAAATTCAAACCCGCAAACGGCGCGACCATCCTCCCCCCCGTTGATATCTCATAAGAGATTCAATGTTTATGAGTAAAATGCGTTTAAGTGGTACTATTTAACATTACTATACTAATTTACTAAAACTAAGCGGTAGATGTTTGAACTAGGAGTCACTGCGTGGGCAGTGGACATAGGCGTACCACTGGCCGTTTATAAGAGCCCGATGTAGTTTTCACAGTAACTACACGAACTATGCCGTCGCGGCCGGAATGCA
>JAPWLS010000355.1:0-169717 GCA_028551675.1 Tineola bisselliella
ATGGCTTCCTGTCGCTGTGCGTGAACATGTGGACGTTGCGGTTGTCGCGGGATGAAAACGTTTTCTGGCATATCTGAAAGGATATATGTAACGTAGTGTCATCCACAGACAGGAGGTTGGATTAACAGCGTAAGATCTTTACAAGTAAAGTAAAAAAAAACTAGCTATACCGTGATTATATAATTAATTTTGAGTCATTTTGTTCATTTGACGACAATATTATCTGTCAATATGAACAGTCACGGCAATATATGAACAGTGGCCCCATCTGTCGAAAATTGGTCGTACCAACTGAGAAACCTTCCTGGGCTCATGCACAACAACTTTGCTAAAGATCATCACATGATCAAATGCATAGTTTATGATTATATAAAGGGCATACAGACAAACATTCATATATCGAGCGTCATTTCCTAATACGGGAATACTTAGAGTGTGAATTCAAAAAAACAACTTACAGTACAAGAATACGGCTTTTGTCCAGTGTGACTGCGTATATGTTTTTTATAGTGTTCGGGATACACGAAGGTGGCTCCACATAAGCTGCACTGGTATGGTCTCTCTCCCGTATGACACGCCTTTATGTGATAATCCAACAATCTACAGAAGTTAACTACATTAATACAAGCTTAAAACTAACCAATTATAATTTCTTTTTTATATTTATTTACTTTTAGTAAATGGGCTCCAATAGAGCGCTTTTACTCATCAATACAAATACAAATATAAATGAAATAAATTTATTAATTTAATATTTATAAAAAAATAAAATAAAATAGTTTATCAATAAAGAATTTTTGTACATAAAATAGCAAGGGCCTCTGTACTAGGTTCGGAAACCTGTCCTACTGGGTACCCCGGTCACTGAACTAGATGTATAGTATGAAGAAAGATAATAAAGATAGAAATTAATATATAAAAACTGATAGAATACAATATATATATATCTATATATATATCAATCTGATTTAGCTGCTGTATATAGCTATAATTGATATTGTATGTATTTATGTATATGTAATCTGTTATAATGTACTTTTATTATTATTATTATTAATTATATTTGCGCCTCATTCAAATGGCATTAAGCTCACCATTGTGCCATATTATTTGTAAGGCAATAAAGAATTTTTATTTTTATAATTCAATACCAACAAAAGGAAACCTCGCCCTACAACTTTCATAGCTTTTGTTAGCTGGTAGAAAATCCCTTTACGCATTAACACTAGATTTACCAGACCAGTCAAAATGACTGGTCTTGCAAAATCAAATTAAAATTCCTACTGCATTAAACATTTTCTTTATTTCTTCTAACCTTCTTTAATCTATAACAGAAGAATTAGTTTTATGAACTTTATATTATTTTATATATATTTGTTACATATATATACTTTTTTGGTTTTGGTAGAAATAGGTATATTTAAAATAATAATAATAATAATAAAAAGTATCCTATGTTACATCTAGTACCTCCAAAAATATGTGTACAAAGTTTCATGATGATCGATTAAGTAATTGTTGCGTGAAAACGTAACAAACAAACTCACATTCACATTTATAATATTAGTAGTGATAGTCATAATATAATTTTGTAGGTAGGCTTTATAAAAAATAAATAAATAAATAACAAAGACAGACCTGCGTCGTTTGAACTTCTTAGGACATTCGGTGCATAAGTATCTCTTGTCATTTAAATGTGTAGCTCGCTTGTGCGATTGCAGATTCGAGCGTTGAGAGAAGGAGATGTCGCACACGTCACATTTGAATGGACGCTCGCCTGAAATTATATTGGGTTACTGTAATAAAATAATTATGAATGAATCAATGAAATGAAAATCGTTTATTAGCATAGGCACTAAAAGCGTGCGCTTGCTCATCGTTAGACTCTACCATGACTTCGGAGATTTATTACCACGAGAAACGCGTCAATCATTGTCTAAATATATATAACTCAAAGGTGACTGACATAGTGATCTATCAACGCACAGCCTAAACCACTGGGCGGATCGGGCTGAAATTTGGCATGCAGGTAGATGTTATGACGTAGGCATCCGCTAAGAAAGGATTTTGATCAATTCCACCCCTAAGGGGATAAAATAGGGGATGAAAGTTTGTATGAAACTTTGTCAATTTTAAACCGATCGGGCTGAGACTTTGCATGCATAAAGCTACTATGACGTAGGCATCTCCTAAGAAAGGATTTTGTTAAATTCCATTTGCATTTGTGCAGTATAAAACTATTTGAATTTTTGAGGTTAGGTGTCATTTTTATAGTTAAATGCCACTTTATTACAGAAGTGTGATAGGCATTGTCTGTTGACTGAAATATGAAACATCTTCATTATTACGCAGACGTAGTTGCGGGCAACAGCTAGTCTGTATATAAAATAAAACAGAAAAGAAAAGTAAATAATTCATAATTCACAAGAATTAAAATTACATCAGATCCACGCCACGGTGCAACCACACAGGTATAAGCCTACAAAATAATATGAGAAACTACGCTGGAGTATCCATCTAATTCTAATGGTTTCTGAGATACTCAATACAACAACGAAGAATCTACACAAACAAACTAAGCACATTGACAACTTTAAATAGCTTTGTACAACTGCAATTTTGTAGACCCTACCATGTATCGAAACATTGCTCATTGCAAAACCAATCTATATTTTGACCTATTTCATGATTTTTAAAACTGTATGAAAAACCAATAGAGTAATAATACCTTGCAAATAAACAGATCATCTTAACATACCTGTGTGCGTTCGCATATGGTCCCTGATTTCAGCCCGTCTCGCGAAACGTTTGTTGCATATACCACATAAGAACGGCTTCTTTCCAGAATGCACTATGCCATGCACCTCCAAATTATGCTGAGATCCAAATGTCTTATCTAAAAATACAATAAACACAAACACCATTGGCATTATAATTGGTTGTTTCAGGCGTTACTTTGCGGAAATCCATATTAAAGGAGATTATTTTGCTTATAATTCCCGTTACATTAGGTCGATGAAGGAAAATAACATCCACCAACTTGCAATAACTTGTCTCAATGCGTTTCGCCACTTGACGTATCCTGTGGGCTTATCACGAATTTTAGTCTGGCTTTCGAACCGAGTTCGCTTCAAGCGATTTGTATAGAAATTTGAGCAGCGCCACCGCGTGCGGATTTGGAACTACAATATTTTAGATACTTTTTGTTAATTTTCGAACGTCTCGATCTTTCGTTCATTTAATAGAGTGCTGGTGCTCGTTAGTCGTTAGTAAAAATTCATGATCCCGATTGCTAACGGATCCGTTTTACTTGTGACAGCTCGATTCGTAAGCCAGACTAAATTCGTGATAAGCCCACTGATGATGCCACGCTAAACTAAATTATGTATTTTGTTGGGCACTATACAATTATTATGTTCATTAATTTTGAGCCACTAACTAACTAACATTGTCTTCAATTGTCATGGGCAAGCTAATTTCTGGAGGAAGAGAAAGCAGGTTACTCCTGAATCCTGGAACTACTTACGGCAAACAAGACATTCGAACTCCTCTCTGGCCTCATGTATTTTAACATGCTGTGTGAGATTCTGTAAGGTATAGAACGCCTTCCCGCAGGTTTCGCAGGAGAACGGCCTAGGTCTGTCCTGGAACAGGTTAAATTAGAATAAATATATATATAGAGGTGGGGCACTGGAACTTCCTACATTTAAAAAAATTGCAATGTATTCCTCTGAAAAACAATTTTGTCTCGAGTGTGCAATGCAAATGTACATAACCTTTTTGGATTTTTTTTTTCCTTCAAATCTCATATAGGTTTCTTTTAAGAGCCTTTTCAAATGTGCCCTGTATATACAGCCTTTTTAATTTAATTTTTATTTATTTTAACCTTTAACAACTGAGGTGGATTTAATTTCACGTAAACACTGACGTGGGGGCCTCAGAGACCCGTATATATATGTGCTTGTATTTAAAAATCTTTAGGGTTTAATGTTTAATATTTAGCTTCAGTGGATGTATTTAAATAAAATATTTCTTAAATAATTTATTTGTATATAATTAACTATCATTTCAAAATTTAGAAAACACCTAGCATTTTTTGGAAAAAATCACATGAGATCATAAATCAGCAAGAATAAATAAAATTATTTTAAAAAAATCAACAAATTAACTAATTTGAGTAATTCAAAAAATTTCTTTTTTTAAAACCTGAGAGGCCCCCACCTCAGTAGTTAAAGGTTAAGAATAATTGCAATTTTGATATGTCTAAGTGTTCCAATAGGAACTTACAGATGATAAGAGGCGGCTCGTCCTAAAGAGCGCTGGTGCAGTGCACTCTCACGAAAATTACAGAACTTATATTACAGCGGCGTAGATATAGGTAATATAATATACTATTGTATAGGCATAGTAGAATAGAATGAATGTAATGTAAGGATAGTATGTATTATGAAGAAATATAGATCACTTCTGTAATTTTCGTGGGAGTGCACTGCACCAGCGCTCTTTAGGATGAGCCGCCTCTGCAGATGATGTAGGAGAATATCTATTTTGAGCGGAAAACAAACCCGGGGGCATATGCGTAACACCTTACACCAGGGGTCGGCAACCTATGACCCGTGGGTCACCGAGCGACCCATTTGGTAGTTTCAAGTGACCCACTTTAGTTCCAAAAATAAATATACAAACATTTTTTTTCTTTTTCAAGTGCAACATCAGGGGAGCCATTGATATCGTAGAGAAAGTTTATTCAACTATGTTTGTAAGCATTTTCTTAATAAAATTTATCTTATTATTTACTAAAATGCTGTTTTAATACGAAAATATCTCTGACACGAACGTCTCTTTAATACTCGCATTTTGGTTAATTTTGACCCGCGGCCAAAAAAGGTTGCAGACCCCTGTCTTACATTACTATACTGAGCCTATCGAAATGAAAGTGCTTACAAGGTGCGTTTTCTGATGTGCCTGAAAAGTGTACTTCGATGTAAATTTCTTACTGCACGTGTTACACTGGTAAGGCTTCTTGCCATCGTGTACGTTCACGTGATCTATCAACAAATTTCTCGAACTGAAAACCAAAAATGCATACATTGTTATTAGTTTAACACAGCGGTTCTCAAACTTTTTTGGCGAAGGAAAAAGCCTTAATATAATTATAAAAAACTGATTTATATGTATTTATGAATAATCATATTGCAATGTAATATTACGTAATATTTAGTTGGAATATTTAGATGTAACCTTATAATCTCCCTTTGGTAGGTCTTTTTTGCAGTATTTTAGCCCTAGGGTTCCGCGGAACACACTTAGATAATGGCTGGTTTAACCCATTACTTCCCACTGTACTATTTTTAAGACAATATATTCAAATTTTGTTATAACTTATTAGGAGTTTTATTTTTTATTGTTTCTGATGAAATTCGTATTTTTATACTATTTTTCTGATGAAATATTTTTTTTCCGCTGAGAAAAATATTTACGTAATTTTAATGTAATTTTTTCAAATTGATAATTTTTGTTGCCTCAAAAAAAGCATTATGTTCCGATTTTATATACCGTAAAAGAAAACAGTAACCAACTTCAAAGCACATAAAACTGATTCTTAGACTTCTACCAAATATATAAAAAATATAATTTACATTCCCATTATCATATTTATAGAACAGACCAGTGCGTGCTGAGTGCGTTAAAGAATTTTTTTTAAATTTTTTTTGTCATATTATTTTTTCTTAACGCATTATGAACTTAATTTAACACGTTAATCGCCATGTCAGTCATATATGTCTGACGTACGCGATTTGGTAGAAGGCCACGCCAATAACATATGTCCGACGCAAACGATACATTTGCATTATGTTTCGAAAGCTTGTCCTATCAGGAACAAAACCTGTAAATTTCTTGGCTTACTACAAACAATAAAATGAAATAAACGTAGTTATATAATGGTATATTGTATCTGTTGAAAAAATACATTTTTGACTAAATTATCTAATAAAGTTACCATGGCCCTTGTGAAAATATTTCTGATATTATTGTGGCGATGAACGTGTTAAAGATTGCATCAAAAAAAAAACCAATGTTTTCGACGCTTGGGAAGTAATGGGTCTAAAATAATGAAACCTGAAGTGAAAAAGGCGACTTACAGAAACTTCTTGGAGCAATAGTGGCACTCGTAACACACGTTACGTTCCAATCCAAGGCTTATAGACGCCTCGTCAGCATGCATTGCTGAAACAATATTTTATATTTATATATTATTGATAGCCCAGCATATGACCACACTCCGCCTGATGTTAAGCTAGAGTGCGGTCCATGAGTGGAGACAACTGTTACCATAGACAGATGCCGCTTGAGGAGACGAATGTGCTCTGCCCAAATTAACAGGGCACACTCCTCTCGTTATCCCGGCTACTTCCAAGCTGATCCCGAAACGCGACTAGGTCACTTCACGGGCGTTCCGCTTGAAAGTGGTGGTACTGCCCCGGGACGATATACTGGGCTAATGCCATCATCAGTCTGCCTACTACTCTCTTTAAAATTTACTCACATTTAGTACAGCAGTATAGTCTGTAGTATATTGAAAATTTAAAAACCCTTTAGCTGTTCGCACTAAGGTATTTCAAAATAATGCATTTGACTGCAGAATTATCTATACTAATATAATAAAGAGGAAACATTTGATTGTTTGTATGTATTGAATTGGCTCAGAAACTACTGGACCGATTTGAAAAATTCTTTTACCATTAGAATCGTAAAAAATCCCTGATGAACATAGGCTGTAGAATATTTTCAAAAACGTTTGGGATCCATTTGAAAACTTCAATAATGTAACCCAAAGTGTGAAAAAAAAAACAAAGTGATGTACTACAGTTTTATAGAGGACATCAATATCCACAAAAAAAGTGTGCGATACCATACGTCTAACTATTACAGTTATGTCACAATAACTGCTCTTTTATGTTAAAATATGCAATAGTATATTTATACTATAAAAATCTCGAAAACCGCTTGACGTATAAAAATGAAATTTAGCAGGGAGGTAGTTTTATAGTTAGCAGATAGCTAAGAACGGATTTTGCGACAAATGTATATGTATGTTATAAAAAATCTGACACTTCGTTTGACAGCTAATAGTGTTGCCATATGAAAAATTTAAATAAATGCCAATCTATCGTTACAATGCTCTGGACTCACTTGTGTGATCAGTGAAGTCGGTTCGTCTTCTCATAATCTCCCCGCAAGTGGCACATATGTAAACACGCGCGTTGTGCACTTCACGAACGTGCTTCATCATTGTCGTGGCACCTGACGAAAACAACGGTCTACCTGAAAATTTACAAACACTGCAATACCTGACACGTGCGACCTATCAGTTACAATAGAAAATTTAATAAAGTCAGATTTTGAGGAAACTTTAAAATCATGCAAAGTTATATGATAAATATTTATCATCGGCAACACTTTGCAAAATGTCAGAGGTGACAAACTCGAGATTGGACTACTAGCTGGGAATTAAAAAAGATTATAGAGCACCGACAGAGCTTTTATTGAAGTACTTCTACACAAGTCACATTATTAACAAACACTAGAACTAGCAATCGGTCAATATGACTGGTTTCATAAATTTTTTTATGGCTTTTATGTAAAACCTTACTCATTATTTTTTGTAAACGATTTTATTTTTAACAATTCTACAATAAATTAATTGAATTATATTTATTACTTTGAAAGCACAAGTCATCAGGTCATTTTGACCGGCTGTTAAAAATGGGTCATACTGACCGGCTGGTAGTTCCAGTGTTAAGGGAATGCTTACTTGAATCACTTACTTTTGGATTTCTCGCACAAAATACATATGAATTCACCTCCATCTGGTTTAACTAGCTGTAACAGTAAAATTATTAAACAAACAAAAATATAAATTTATTTTACTTGTCCCACGTAGCCCGTGACCCGTTTGGGTCCCACGTGACAGGCATTGGCCTAGTGTGGGACCATCGAAAACTATATTATATATTATTATTATATTATTCTAAAGAAAACAAATAAATAAATAAAAATAAAATTGTCAAAATCATATAAATTATCACAATCAATTTGATTTAGCTGCTGTATACTGGCATTGTCCACTTACATACTAATGTCATAATATGTAATAATAAATCTACTATGACGTAGAAAACCAGCTGCTATATCTATGAAAGCCTCTATTTCCCGGCTATTTATTATAAAACCACTAAGTTACAGAATCAGACAGGCTCCATCGATTCATGTTTTTAAAAATCTTCTGAACAAACATTTTATTATAAAACAAAATATCTCTTAATTCTATTGTTTATTTAATTCACTTATAACCTTTCTTCATAAATATGTATGTATATATTATTATTTATTATTTTATGTAATGTGTGTATTGTGTATATTTAGTTATTATTTTTCTTTTCATTGCACCAAATATCACCGCTCACACCGACAAAGCTTAGCTGGTAGATAATGCCGATGGCATTAAGCTCGCCTATGTAAAAAAATATTACTATTTTTTTTTTTGCAATTTTTTTTACAATAGAAAAAGTCATATACGCACACTCTGAGCTGCATTTTTAACTGAAGGAAGACATTCCACTTTATACATCTCATCTGTTTTCGCATTTAGAATAGCGCACTCTGAAAAGCATATATTTCAAAATCAAAACATTATCATGTTTTCTTTTAATTTTTTATTTATAGCCCAGCATATGACCACACTCCGCCTGATGTTAAGCTAGAGTGCGGTCCATGAGCATAGACAACTGTTACAACAGTCGACTCCACTATGCCGGCTTGAGGAGACGAATGTGCTCTGTCTAAATTAACAAGGCACATTCCTCTCGTTATCTCGGCTACTTCCAAGCTGGTCCCGAAACGCGACTAGGTCACTTCACGGGTGTTCCGCTTGAAAGTGGTGGTACTGCCCCGGGACGATATACTGGGCTAATGCCATCATCAGTCTGCGTAACACTCTTTGTGTGCCTATATTATTATACTATAGGCATGTGATTGGCAAACTGCTACACCGATATGTTTTTCGTGAATTATATTATTAATTTTTATTTCTTCTCTCTCAATCATATGAGTAGAAATTTTAAAGCAACTAAAAAAAAATACTGTACTGGTTTTATTATCCAAATCATTGGTAGTTCTCGTCGTTTCACTACTTTCCGACAGGTCCATATCAATTTCGGTCACTTCTGAAACATGAAATGTTTAATTACACTTTAGTTGGTATATATACATCTTACCATTTATGATAGTGTAATACATGCTTAGATATATATAATTTTAAAAAAAACCAAATGAGTCTAAGCCCTTTAATGGAACTACCCTCAATACATTACAGGTAGTTATATAATAGTATGACATTGCCCCTATAGAGCAACTATTCTTCTACATCAGCGGTTCTCAAACTTTTTTGGCAAAGGAAAAAGCCTTAATTATAATAAACTGATTTTTATGTATTTATGAATAATCATATTGCAATGATACTACGTAATATTTAGTTGGAATATTTAGATGTAAACTTATAATCTCCCTTTGGTAGGTATTTTTTGCAGTATTTTAGCGCCGGGGGAACCCACTTTGAGAATGGCTGTTCTACATCATAGTAGATTTATTATATATTATTATGACATTAGTACGTAAGTGGACAATGCCAGTATACAGCAGCTAAATCAAATTGATATTTGTATTTATTTTGACTGATTAAAACCGCTCTATTGGAGTCCAATTACTAAAATGAATAAATCGAACACAGCAAAACATATGAAAACTATACGAAGCTCACCTTCTTCCTGATTAAGGACACCATTGTCACTATCTTGTTCGGGTATTATCAATATTTCTTTATCATTGTATATAAACTTTTGCCCAGACATAAATCTGATTATTGATCCATTCTCCTCCATTAGAATTGCATCTGTAAAGCAAAGTTACTCCAGTTTTTATCGGAGCCAAGCATATGACCACACTCCACCTGCTAAGCTAGAGTGCAGTTTCTTGAAGACACCTGTTACCGTAGACCAGCGGTTCTCAAACTTTTTTGGCGAAGGAAATGAATAATCATATTGCAATATAATATTACGTAATATTTTTTGCAGTATTTTAGCCCTAGGGTTCCGCGGAACACACTTTGAGAATGGCTGCCATAGACAGATGCTCTGTACAAATTGACAGGCATACTCCTCTTGTTGTCCCTTGAAAGTGGTGGTACTACCCCAGAACGGCATACTGGGCTAATAGCTATCAACAATCTGTCTACCACTCTTTGAAAAACTCCCTATTGCTATATTACACCGCATCTGGGTATTTTTGCTGACAAACTAAGTGTTATAAGTAATGCATGCCTGGCCTTCTGCGAGAAGGTCAGTATATTGTAAAATATGACTTTGCTTTGAGATTATTGACGTGACAACGTCTTATAATTTGATTGAGCCGGCTGCACGCACGAAAAAACATGACTCATGCGGCGTTACCTCGCTCTGAGGCGTTCCATGTAAGGCTTGAAGTGCAAGCGAGAGCGCGGAACGAGCGACAAAGAGGCACAATCGGCCTTCGCGTTCGGCAGCGTTCGACGTTGTCACGTTCAATTATCGTCAGTAAACCGACTTTACAGACAACCGATTTTTTTTTATTTTATTTTGATTTTTTAACATTTTATTATTATTTTTTGTATTTGACTCCTTGCATGGTGTATTGGAACTGACTGTAAGGCCATGCAAGTGACTATGCTTAAATAAATAAATAATAAATTGTTCCCTTTTCTATCAGAACAGTTAAAAAATACTAACGATTATCTTCCAATTCATGGTCACCTTCCATAATCTCCACTTTCCCAATGACATAGTCCTCGGATTCCCGTGAATGTTCATCATTATTACTACCACCATCTATTGATGGTATAGTGATTTTTATCAACTCCTGGTCACTGTCATCATCATCTTCATCCCCCTACAAAATGTCGCTTTAATATTATTGGATATTTTTAAAATCGCTTGTGACACGGATTGTAAGACAGTGGCACTATCATTTGTCAAGTGGTCTAGTCATGATCTGTCATAACAGTTGCCCTTGCTCATGGATCACACTCAGGTTGAGCATCGTCACATGTCAAGCCAATATATGGACTGGACTTGACATAAAAATATACAGATTTATAAGTATATAAGTCGTTTTACAGTGATTTGAAGCCTCACCTGCTGGTCATTTGCTTCAGATATATCATCCGCTTTTAAGCTAACATAAGTACATTCTGAAAAAGAAGAATATTTTTAAATACTATTCTTCAGCCATTACTTACTCTTGTTATGAAACATACCTTCATCCATCGGATGTTCCTCGTTCATTTCATGTAAAATTACATTAACTTTTTTCGCATCCAAATCGTCTGCAATCGTTATTACATCTTGAGACAACAAATTCGTGTTAACAGAACTCGTCAATATAGGACTGGCATTTGTTATTATGGAACTGGGAGTCGGTAATAGATTACTGGTACTTGTTAATATAGAACTGGAAGAGATTAATAGACTACCGGCACTCGTTAATATAGAGTCGGGAGTTGTTAACAGGGTACTAGCACTCGTCAATATGGAACTGGGACTTCTTAATATATTACTAGGACTAGTGGGTATGGAACTGGTAGTTGTTATTATGTTACTAGCACTCGTCAGTATGGAACTGGGCTTTTTAAATAGATTACTGACGCTTGTTAATAAGGACCTGGTAGTTGGTTTATTTGGGAAAGTTGTTTGTGGCAATTTAGGTGCAAGTCTAGGTAAACGTTTTAGTGAAGAAGATTCGATCTTAGGCTTTGGTGAATAAGCAGAAGAGGAATTTATTGAGGTTTTAGTGCTTTTAGACAACAATGACGTCCCCGGTTTGATATTATCCATTGGATTAATTTTGATATTTGTAGCAGATGTCCGTTTCTGAAATATAAAAAGAGATCCAGTTTTTTTTTATCAAATTCTTAAATCAAATAACTCGGCATTACTTACTTTATCAACCGAGGTTGATTGCACATTAATAATGTAGCTATTTGGCAGCGAGTTTAACTTGGCAACTGGCAACATTTTCTTTGATGTCGAATCGGGTGAAGTAACATTAAAGTTTTCACTATCTACCTTCAATGCAGACGTTTTATGCTGATGTTTCAAATCGGTTTTTATTTCTTTTAATCTATAATAAATAATCATATTTAAATAATAGTTGCGTTGTATAGATTTATTAGATATAGAGGATGCAAGTAAAACGTAGCTGTTAGAAAGAGAAAGAACACTGAATCGACCTTGCATCTCTCTCCGACCTCCCAGATGATTGGTTGCTGCCCGTGTCAGATGTTCTGTGGTGGGACAGCAGCCAAGGAGGCCAAAGACATAACATCTGTATGATATTTCCTTACCTACAATGCAATTGATCATATTCTATACAATATTTATAACATAACTTGCATATATCTGGCTTATTGCCACTGTGTTTTATTACTTGTTCGTCTAATATCTTACTAACGATTGTCATCAACTTGTTGCCTGATTTAAGTACAATCTAGAACAAAAATATATTGTTATTAGGATAAAGAAAACTAATCATATATATAGTTTTTAAAAAAGTACATCTTTCAGGTTTAGACGTAATATATCTGTGTTGTCCTAGTCTCAATAAAAAATAAAATAGTTTATTAATAAAGAATTTTAGTATATAAAAATAGCAAGGGCCCCTGTACTAGGTTCGAAAACCTGTGCTACTGGCCAGTGGCGGCCTTAGTGGGTGGCGAACGGGGCAATCGCCTGGGGCCTCGCTCTTGCAGGGGCCTCGCGCAACAACCCAAACAAATTTAAATAAAATATTGGTATATATGTTAGAATATATACAATGATATTGATGGACATGAATTGTACGAAGAACTGAATATGTGTAATACCTAAACCAAACAACCAGATCTACTTTCGCACACATACTTTTCACGAAAGACATAGGGCCTCGCAAAGACCTGCTGCCCGGGGCCTCGCAATGGGTAAGGCCGCTATTGCTACTGGCTACCCCAGTTACTGAATTAGATGTATGATAGAAAGATAATAGAGATAGAAAGAGAATATATAAACAAAACTGTTAGAATATAAAGAAATATTAGAATATATACACTTATCAAACAGAACATATCACAAATAAAATTCACTCCCAAAATTCCCTTAGACATATGTAATGTCCTACTTTGGGATACAGAGCATTGCATGTGTATGAATTCTCTTACAGCATACATAGATTCTTATTGGAACACGTGGACTTGTCTAAATACAATTATCCTTAATAATACAATAATATGCAGCAACTGCAATAGTGATTTGTTTACTTCAATAGATAAAATAATATTAAGCACTAGATGTCATTTGTTTTTACAGATTGTCATTTGTAGCAAATTTTTACTTTACCAAATTAATAAATTAGATATTAAAATTAATTGTATTGATATATTTATTTACATTTAAAATTGTTTTATACATCAAACTGCTTCATAGTAATCAAAATCCTTAAAGTTATATTATTAAATATGACATTAAATCTGGACCTTAGTATAAAATTACTATGTACACACGATTTTCAAATTGATAGTTTTTTTGTAGGTATATAAGCAATAGAAAGAGAAATGATCATGGTGTTGTGAGTAGCAAAGGAGATATCTGCATCCCTTTCACATCAACACTTCGACAAAATATGAATATAGTTATCCCTTTTTAATTATTGTTTCTACCAGTACAAAGTTCAATCTGTATCCATTTGAAGATTGTGGACTGAACTTTGTTCACTACAATACAGGCTCTTCCATGCCAAGTGCGGTCACATGTCAAGCTGTTATAAAATATATGTTACTTACTTCACTATCGGAGACAGATATGCAATCATCTTGATAGGTATTACATATAAGACATGATTTAAATGTAGTCGTCATAATGTCTCTGAAATTGTTATAAAAGTAATATAACAAAAATACCGTTCCTAAAAACAATATAATAATGTATAAAAAATTATACCTTAAATAAAACCACTGGGATTTACTCTGACAGCCTCTGTATTACACCGGTTAGAATTGTCTGTTATTTGAATGTGTCTGGTTTAATTTCCAGTCCAAAAAACATAGTAAAGAATTAGATAATTGCTTCTGGCATGGGCGTCCTTATGCTGGTATAGTATGCTAGTTTGTTGTGTGTAGTCTTTAGGCTAAAAAGTTAGTATAGCAGAATTTATATCAAGCTTTAGTGGTAATTTATCATATTTCAGTATTTTTAGTAAAAATTCTAATTTAGGGTAGATCTAGTAAGATGACTGTAGTAACTATATTATGCACAAAGCTGGTCTTATATATATTTTTTAAAAATTTACTATTATGTTACAATAACATACTCCTACATTTCAATTAATCTTGTGTATATTGAAATCTTGACAAAATTATATGTAACAGCCAATTTTTATTTTAAACTAAAGTACTATATTCCCAACGTAATAACACAGCACCAATATAATATAAAAACTTGTAAAACACAATATAAACCACATTTGGCGCCTATACGATATGAAATTCGGATTTTGAATATTTTTTTGTTGGTCGTCTTCCGAAATATCATCATACCACCTTTCAGATATTACTTTTGATCATTTGTTCGCTCCAAGTTTGCAAAATTGTGACATAACAGCACGTAGCGGCCATTTTGTGCCTGCAATTTTTGTCATCAATCTACAAATCGAGATGTGTTCACATATTGAAATTATAACGATTACCTGTGCATCAAGACCACAATTGCACCTATCTGATAATTTGACGAAATTTTCTGAATATTATGTTGTCAGCAATGACTCACTCCCGCAAGCAGCCACCATTACATTAAAAAATTACTTTTATATATTACCAACAGAGGGTGGCGTGTGCATGGAAAAAAAATTGTTTTATTATTGCGCACAAATCTTATACAAGACACAAACTATTTATTTAACGTTTAGAGTTTAAATAAATAAACCACTGTATAAATGAAATTTTAATAACTAAAACATCTTTGTTTAGTTTGTTTTAAATTCTAATATTATCATTTACAATAATAATATCTATGCCAAAATTTTAAAAAGTTAACTGTCAGTTTAAACTTTAGGTGCGTTTACAAAGAAGTCTATTAAGTTTAGGATTAAGTTATATTTTTAATGGGATTAAAGAATTTTGTATTAATTAGCAATTTATATTTTATCGACGATTTAGTTTTAGTACTGCTAATAATTTTATATCATTTCATATTTTTTTCAGTGAAACAATAACATATTTATACTCTTATATACGAGTAAGCTCCGCAAACACTTCAAATTGTGTAACACTTGTTACGGCTTATTATTTTCGTTATCACGAAAATCATGTTTTTTAACTTCAAATATCAATATTATGATACTCCAGATGGCCAAGACGTTGCATTGAAAACATTTGTTCTTTCAAAATATGGAGTTGCGACTGGCTTTATAGTTGGAACCATGGATGTTCTCATGTATTCGCATCCAAAGGGGATCTTCAACACTGCTGCACGTTATATGTACTTCACGGGTCCCCTGGTAGGAATGTCTACAGCCTTTGTTGTCACCTCGAGTGTGGCCCAAAAGTTAAGAGGAAAAGATGATATATTTAACTACTTCTTGGGAGGCGCGATGGCTGGTTGTATTGTTAGTGCTTGGCAGAAATCTCCGCTCGTGGCTTTGCCGGCAGCTATTGTATTAGGTTGCTTTGGAATGGTAAAGAAAGCTGCAGTAGACGGAGGTTATGAGCTCTTTCCAACTCCGCCCCACTCTACAATAGGTGTTCATGCCCGTAATGACTGGACCATACTTGGGGATTTACCGAAGACATTTAAAACAGGTATTTATTAA
This sequence comes from Tineola bisselliella, assembly GCA_028551675.1. NCBI lineage: Eukaryota > Metazoa > Arthropoda > Insecta > Lepidoptera > Tineidae > Tineola > Tineola bisselliella. Next base: position 15,931 of record JAPWLS010000355.1, read on the forward strand.
CTCCATACTTTAAGAAACTGTTACCTTTACTTCTGTCTATTAGACAGCCTCAAGAGCAAATTACTTATTCTCCATCAATGTGAATTAAATTTTTAAAATATGAGGTTTAGCTAATGCAGCACTTAAATGCTTTTTAATTTACTTAATTTTCACTTGATTGTATTCTTCTTCTTTATTAATGGCCTCAGATGTGAAATGAAGACAATTCTGCCAATGATGAGTATACAGGCAAAAACACAATAAGAGATTACAAAATTTCAATTTACACGTAAAAACCCTTGGTTTTATTGATGGGCTGTTGTTTGAATACTTGACATTGGCAGAATTGTATTCTTTTATTAATGGCCTCAGAAGTTTATATGCCAATGTCGGGTATTCGGGTAGTAACCCAACATGAAATTATACATTTTAATAAATATGAAAGTATTAATGTCGAAAAGCAAAATCAGCTCAGATTAATTCATGAGAAATTTGAGGTAATTAGCAAAATATTTTTTATTCACAAAATAGGTTTAAAGGCAAAGAGTCTAACCCTTACAGCCTTGAGGAAATATTTTTTTTATTTCAGGTAACTAAAGCAGTTGTCACTGAAGATGTAGCAAGTTGTACATAAAATCATTAAATTTGTTATAAGTCAATAAATAATATCATATTGGCACAAACACGTGTCATAAGAAGATTTTCGAGGGAACTATTTACTTGATTGTTATGGGACTGCAAATTACATGTGAACATGGCAAACAGATGTTCCTCATGTGAATAAAGATTCATTAGTCATTATCTAATATATAATAACCCTAATTGTGTTTTTATTTTTTCCCTTAAAACCGAAATAGGAGTAAAAATTAAACAAAATTATTTATTAAACATTATATTTCCTTATATACTATGAAAACAAAAAGCAAAATGCTAAAAAATAAATGTTTTGCAAACAAACAGTTTTATAAGAATTTTGTGATAAATAGGAGAAAAAAGAACTAATATTTTCCTTAAATGCATTTTTAAAAAAAACCAAGAGAACTTTAACAAATTTTTGTGTAGTGTTCCGTCAGCAGCCGCCAAAGTACAGTTCGCAACAAAATTGTCACAACTATAATCTCTAGGTGTCTAGCCAATTATAACCTGTCCATTGACTCAACCACACCCAGCAGTTAACACTTTCCAATACATCTGCCTACCCTACACAAATATAATTGAATTATTATTATAAATTCTACAACGCTTGCTAAGAAAACATCCGAATTTTTGGCACACAAATATAATTTTGATTACAATAATATTTCTAATTAGCTAAATAAAGACGCCATGTTATATGTGAAGTTTGTTAAAAGAGTAATTCCATAATATGCTATAATTGAAGAGTTTCTTGTTGTCATAATGATCAAGTGCACGTCTTTAACCTATGTTAATAAATTATTTTCACTGTCATTGATTATTATATGGAGCATGAGCTGAGATGAATGTTACTGTAAGAAAAACAAGTAGCAGTCTACATCTTCCAGGTTGACTGGACTGACTTGATCTGTTGGCTTATCACGAATTTAGTCTGCTTTTCGAATCGAGCTGTCACAAGTAAAACGGATCCGTTAGCAATCGGAATCATTAATTTTTACTAACGACTAACGAGCACCAGCAATCTATCAAATGAACGAAACATCGAGACGTTCGAAAATTAACAAAAAGTATCTAAAATATTGTAGTTCCAAATCCGCACGCGGTGGCGCTGCTCAAATTTCCATACAAATCGCTTGAAGCGAACTCGGTTCGAAAGCCAGACTAAAGTTCGTGATAAGCCCACTGATTCACAATAATACATGTAAATATGGTAAATTTTGACCTAGACCGACACTGAACCGAATTTAATAATAGTAAATATATAGAAAAGAAAGAAATGAGCTTATAAAAATAACTGAATAAAACACACAAGCTTTATATTTTCTTAGTTAAGTAAAAAAGTAGTTATTTTATAATAAGTACATACAAAGATCTGACATATTGCTGGGTTCTATTATCATAGTTGGATCTACAAAATTGCAATGTTAGAGAGCGATTTAAAGTCGTTTGTGCAGATTCTTCATTGTTATATTGAGTATCTCCAATGGTGTACCTAGAACTTTTGCCGCCCGGGGCGATCTCCAGTTTGCCGTCCTTTCTATTATAAGTCAATCAAATAGCGGTAGATCCTTTTACGAATTCAACGAATTTTAATGAATACAATAAAATAAAATTATTATCTTGTTCTTGAATTAGAATTCAAAATTTACACTAGAATGCATTTATATACACCGAGGAACAATATATTCGAAATCATATAGTTAATCATAATTTATATAAATTATTCAAGAAAGAAAATAGATATGAAATGAATAAGTTGCCCCCCCCCCCCCCCAAAATTAGTAGAACCCAGCGATATGCTTAAATTACACGAAAATCCGTATTCATAGCTATCTCCAAGGGAAGAAGTTAACTTGGCACAAACGAGGAACACTTTCACTCATCATTCAGATGCCAGGTTACCTTCCATGGGTTATGTGGTAACCAATCACAACAGAGAGACTAACCTAACCTACAGTTAAAAATACTAGTAAAATTGCATATAAAAATCGAGACTCAATTAAATTTGTCTAGTTGTATCATCTGTCGGTTTATCTTCTTCCCCTTCTTCCTCTTCTATTTCCTCTTCAATTTCCTCTACCTCCACTTCTTCTTCAGATTCTGACAGTTCTTCTTTATTCTGAAACAAACAATTTACATGAAAGTTCCTTTTAAAACGTATATTGTTGTCTCTTTAAAAAAATCAAATAATAAGTTTTTTTTAATATTTCCCTTCTCTTATCTTTTACTAAAATAATTTTTATTACAATTGTTCCAAACAGTTTGTTTTAATTGCCCCAACAAAACCCATAGCAAGTTAGTCCCCAATAAGTTAATCCTATTTTTTTTAATCACGAATAAAATTGACCGGGTAAAGCCTCTCATAATTAGTTATTAACCCTTAACTACTGAGGTGGGGGCCACTCAGGTTTTGAGAAAATAAAATTTTTGAATTATTCCAATTAGTTAATTTGTTGATTTTTTATAATAATTTTATTTATTCTTCCTGATTTATGATCTCATGTGATATTTTCCAGAAAATGCTGTGTTTTCTAAACTTTGAAATGATAGTTAATTATGTACAAATAAATATTTTATTTAAATGCATCCACTAAAGTTAAATATTAAATACTAAACCTTAAAGATTTTTAAATAGAAGCACATATATATACGGGTCTCTGAGGCCCCCACGTCAGTGTTTACGTGAAATTAAATCCATCTCAGTAGTTAAAGGTTAATTAGATCAACTCGGTTGAGTTATATCACACAATTACCTGTTCCTGTGTTGAAGCGGGTTGCGTCAACGCACTTGCTGTTGTGAAATCGTCTACAGTTGATTCTGTTATATACATAAAAATGCCAATATAATTTCAGAAACGACACTGAAGCTATGATATCTACTCGAAACCGGTGGAGCGTTTGTTCTAGATCAGTGTTTCCCAACCTTTTTTGTGCCATGTAACCAAACACCCAGTTGATATTTTAATCTCGTCAAGCGAATTTATATTTGCTGTTTTCGTTAAATTTGGCACCGAAATCTAGCTTTGCAAGGGTTAAACTAGTGTCGACTCCATTTTCGAATTGCCCCCCTGTAGGGTGTGGGCCCACGTTGGAAAACACTGTTCTAGATCCACTTTCTTTCTTTCAGAATAAGCGACGTATTTAAGCTCATAATTTATACTCGAGTAACCGTTTCTGAATACGAATACATTCGAATTCGATGAGTATTTCAAAGATTCAAAGTAGGTAATAATAATAATACGTATGTATCTCTAAAATCTTTTATAGTTTTGTCAATAGTTTTATAGGTGTAATTTGGTACTAGGGGGGCTACTCAGGCATATCCGAAGTTTCGTGTTACGGCCGTCACCTCTATAGAGTCTGTAAGTGTTCCTAAGTAGGAAACGTCCGAAATTCTGAGTAGCCCCCCTGGTTCTCAAATAATTAATTATTCTTGATACCCTTGTATTATTTCAACCGTTATAAAATTACATAAGAAATCTCCCTTAAAACATTCCTAACAAAAGCGTCGTAACGAGTTTGGCCAAACATGGTGATCACATACCTTCCCGCTCAGGAGTCTTCCTCGGCATATCTTGGATAAGAGATAGAGTCATTTTGCCGCTAACCACAAGCTGCAATAAATTGATTTTTACATTCATAACAACCCTTGTATAATTTTATCATAGGGGCTCTAATCAAAACCAATGCGCTATTTTTAGATATACTATTCTATTATTTTACATCATCCGTAGATTCTTATTGGAACACGTGGACTTGCCAAAATACAATAATATGCAGCAACTGTAATAGTGCCTTGTACACTTCAACAAAGCAAAAGGTCACGGAATCTCCGTGTACAAAGATGAAATTTGACAGGCAGGTAGTTAATAGTTAGCAGACGTCCGCTAAGAACGGATTTTGCAACAGGGCCAGATTAACGAGGTGTAAGGGCTCTCGCAGGTGTTGTATGAAAATTTTTCATTTTTTATTTCTAAAACGAACACTTTTTCGTCAATAATACTTATTTAATTATTTATTTTCATTTGAGATTTCGAAATACTTTTACATTAAATATCTATTCTACAATAGAGGCAAAAACTAACCGGTGAATGTCTCTCGTTGGATCCCTCATCAGTCCTGTCCGCGAAGTCGGTCACTAGAACCCTGGACTGCTGCGGTATATCAGTCTCCAAGAATATGGACTTCACCTCTTCAGCGGCATGCTGAACAATCGTTTTTACTTTAGTGACTTATTTCCAAGTTTCAACACATCGGATAAAAACCTTTTATTTGATATACATCTCGCTTATTAATAATAATATATACACACACACAACCCCCTCTACTTTATAAGGACAAAGACAACACAAACCCAGAACCAGAAACGAAAACTTATTTTTTTTATTAGATGCTTAACCTTTAAGCCTGGAAGTTCGTTTCTTGTCCCACAGACCGCTATATTTGAAGGCCAAAATAATTACGAAATTTTAAGATTTAACGACTTAGTATATATTTGACCATATTTATTTAACATTTTAGTACACATTTTGTTTTTAAAAAATTACAAACTGCGAATGGTCTGTGAGACCGCGCGTCCACAATTAAAGGTTAAAATTACGAATAAATTTCTTTTAACCGGGTATCGAACCCGAGGTCTATTTATTAGAGACTAAAGCGCTAATTTATTACACAATTAAGGCCGTAGATAATAAAATTAATTTAGAACACACATCTGTCATTTTATACAATAATGACAGAAAAGTGGCCTATGTATGTATATAGTATAAAACTTCAATTTAAAGATATACATACTAACTAAAAAAGAGACCTTTGACGGCTTACGACGAAACCGCATACAGTCTTTAATTACTTATTTTAATTAAAGTCGTAAATAACCCAAAATATAAATCCCTGTTAAAATTATAATTTATTTTTCGCGTTTCAATTTAAGATAAGACCGGGTCCTAATAACATTTTAACTCCCTACGTTTTATTCTGTTGAAATAACTACAAAATATAATGCCCCATCTCTGTTCTTAATGGTTTCTGTGATTCAATACAACGAAGAATCTACACAAACAAACTATGCACAATGACAACTTTAAATCGCTTTTAAAATTGCAATTTTTTAAGCCGCGTCTCCTGCTCCTGTGTCTTCCAAACATTAGACAAAAACATCGAAACATTGGGGCGTGGCCTACACAATGTTTTTGTTTTCCGTCGACCACGGAAAACAAAAAACATTGTGTATGAATACAAAAATGTGTATGGCCACGCCCCAATGTTTCGATGTTTTTGTCTAATGTTTGGAAGACACAGGAGCAGGAGACGCGGCTTTACCACGTCAATAGAACCCAGCGATATCATATTGAAAACTAAACAAAACAGTGCATAAAGAAACTAATTATTAACGAAACAAGGGAAATAAATTGTTAGTATATATGTATATCTAAAAAGCACATGTTAAAATGAAATAAAACTGCTCATATACATATACAAAAATATACTTTATTAATTAATTGAAATTATAATAAATAATAAACAAAAACAAAAAGTTGAGGTAGAACATTCGAAAAAGCTATAAGCAGTTTTCTTTCATTAAAATTAAAAATGGCGGCACAAAAATGTAATTGAGCATTTATGGAATGTATTTCTAAAAAGCAATTAAACATTCAATTAATTTTTAATTGAATACCAGTATTGGATCACAACACTATCTGTCAAAAGATATTCCCCGCCATTATATATTTTGTATTTATTTATGCAGACTTATAAAAATTTGGTTTATTTAAAAAAACTAATGCGTTCAATGCGTAATTATTACACCCCCAAGATTTATAAGGCATCTATTCTTTTTGTTACGAAATACATTTATATTTTTATTACTTTTTGAGTATAAATAAAAAAAACGTTAAATTTCCGCCACCAACGCCACCTAGTGACAAATTCGTGAACTTACAGACCAATTACATTAAATAGTACGTTTTTAATAGTTGGTTAAATTTAGAAATAGATCAAGTAGTGTTTTCATATAGTATTTGTGTAATATGTACAGTGCACGAGGCCTGCCTCACCAGAGCTCGTTTCGGTGGCGACGACGTCACTTGGGGCTCCGCTGAGGGCCAGGCGCCTCCGTCGGCGGGATGAGCTGTCGTCTCCATTCCCATAACCTAAACCGCCCAACCATTTACTCAGACGCCCACAGCTCAAAAAAAGTATTACATCACAAGTTTCGATAGGTTTGCAGCTATCATAATCTTAGACGTCCTTTTTATTTCATCAAATCACAAGCCTTTTGTTCCTCATTTTAAAATAAGCTTTGGTGCAAGCTAAAAATACAGCATACTTAGCTAATGCCTACTAATAGCCAAATGTCATCTACAAAAAAAAAACCTTCACTCACTAAAAGGTGCTAATAAAATACTCACTTTAACTGTAGGTTTATCATCAAATTCCATTTCAATTTCCATGTCCTCATCTTCGCTATATTCCTCATCTTCAACGGAATCCTCTTGCAACGCCTCCGCCAATAGATCTGGAGTACTCTTATCTTCCAGATCTTCATCAACCACCTTCTCATTGTCTAACAAGTTACTTGTCTCTTCCTTTACATCCGCCTTAATATCTCCATTAGAATAATTGAACAGTTCATCGAATTTATCATCCGCTGTCTCCAATTCAGTTTCATTCAGCCATTTGTTTATTTTCTCGTTTCCTTCCAAAACATCTTTTTCTATCACTTCTTCTTTCTCTTTCTTTTCTATATTTGTCTTATTTACTTCGTATACAGAATCATCTTTGTCTTCAATTTGAGCTATATCATCTAACTCTTTCGAATCATCAGAAGTAATTGTTTTCACATCTCTATCTTCTAATTGAGTTAACGCTTCAGAATCATCAACAACAGCGTGATCCGTTATTTTATTATCTAACTCAGTTACTTCTACCTCTTCAGAATTAACTGTCTTCAATAGCTCTTTGACCGGTGTCTCTTTATCATCTAACTGAGTTACTCCCGACTCTTTCGGATCTGTAACCTGATCTGATTCCTCAGTAATTTTAGGTGTGTCCCTGTATTCGGTGGCTACAATACGCACTGGCGCCACGTTGCTGATACCGTTTGTGTATGGTCCATTCGAATCATCCCGCGCATCCTGAAGAATTAGAAAAGAACGCTTATTAGTATAATTAAATTTAGTTATTGTATTACATTTGAATATATCACCGGATCCTATTAACACGGTCGGAATTACCATTTTAGCTATTTTTATTGAAATAGTTTCAAAATACAATTTTCTATGCAATGAAAAAAAAAGTGTTTCCCAACGTGGCCACAGGGGGGCAATTTGATTGTTAAAGGGGGCAATTCGAAAAGACTCGACACGAGTTTAACCCTTTCGCTCCGGGTCATTTAAATGCAATACTAGATTTCTTCTATTCCATTCTTAAATAATTGCGGTAAATAATTATTAAGTATAATTTCGCTTGACGAGACTAAAATATCAGAATATTAGAAAAGCTAAGGTGGGGCATGGCACAAAAAAGGTTGGGAAACACTGATCTACACAAACAAACTACGCACAATAACAACATTAAATTGCGCTAAAAATTGCGGTTTTGTAGATCCCACCATGTTAACAGAATAGCAATATATTGTTTAGTATTCGATGCAAATAACTCTTAGCACTAACAAAACATATTGCAATCACAATACTAAAACTAAACTACAACACAAAAGCCTCACGCGAAAAGTTTAAACAGGCTTTTACGGTTATCAATTACAGTCTCAACTAGAAAAAAAAACACATATCTTACAAGAAAAACAAGCAGAAAAAATAATAATTAGGCATTTAAAAAAACATCTTATTTCAGAAGAAATTATTATTTATAATATATTCAATTTATATTGTTATTATAACGAAGGCTTGGCAGCACAGGTACAGACAGGTGATGGACAATCAATAATCATACATTGAACCGATCGGCTGGATAGTGTTATAAAGGGAGACACAAGACCGAAAGGGTAACCGACCATGCTTCTAAGAATAAGCCAAAAACAAAAACAAAAATTGCAACTTAAATATACGTGAAGTTTTAAGGAAGTGTAAACTCCATTTAACGACAAACTCCCTAAAACGTCGTACAGTCGAACCAAGCATAACATTAACTACTGAGGTGGATTTGATTTCACGTAAACACTGACGTGGGGGCCTCAGAGTCCCGTACATATATGTGCTTGTATTTAAAAAAACTTTAGGGTTTTTAGGGTTTAGTGTTTAATACTTAACTTCAGTAACATAGGATGTATATATATAATTTTGCTGTTTTCTATTGAAATGATCTCTGGTATTTATTTAATGACTTAAATGCGAGCGAAGCCGCGGGTAAAAGCTAGTACTAAATACATATTTAGCAAAACTTAAGTGAAATAATATTGCTGATTAAAATTGGTCAAAAATATAATTATCACAATGCATTGTGGTAATAGAAAGACCAGAAGAAAAACAAGAAAGATGACACTGACAGACTAAACGTCAAAACGTCAAATCTTCTTAAATAAGTATTTTCGGCTTGTAGAATCGACCGCCACAAGTACTCCCCTCTCGGTAAATTCAGAAGAATATATATCCGGAAAGCGTATTCTGCGGCCATTGATATGTTGTTACTGTCTTGAAAATACACAAATACACATGATGTTTTCTTGATGAACAAAAGCATGCTACGTTTTGATGTTCTGGATGAAAGCATTTTGAGTTGAATGATGTTTTGCATTAACTGACTTAAGTACACGAACATGTTCTCTAAGTTTGAAAGCGAAGGTTTCCATGTCCGTGGCAGAGTCTTCTGGCCAGTTAGTGAAGCGATTAATAATGTTTAATAGCATGTATAATGATTGGATGGTGGAAGAGGTCCAACAATATCCATAAATACATGAGAAAATTTGCAAGGCACAGGATCTTAACTGCCGATTCCGCTTCATATGTGTTTTGATACTTTTCATTGGCTATGTTGTGAAGAGCTGATTCTGTTAGGCATTGTAGTGGCATTAAGCGCCCTGTAATCACCGTATATTAGATGACGACCGAGGACTCTTAGAATGTTTACATATACCGAGCTCAAAATTTGCCGTTAGCTTCATAACTTCACAAATAAGGTTATTTTCTAGTTGCGTTGTTCGAAAGCCGTTGGGTCACCACTTTTAGCGTAACTTGTGTGATATAATAAAGTAGATTAAAATGGATTAAAAATATAATTATCACAATGCATTGTGTCAATAGAAAGACCAGAAGAAAACAAGGAAGATGACACTGACAGACTAAACGTCAAAAACTCAAATCTTCTTAAATAAGTATTTTCGGCTTGTAGAATCGACCGCCACACATATGTACTATAATAGTAAAATAAAATAAAATTTCCTTCCTTCCATTTAACGACAACTCTCAATAACACCGTAAAATGTGTCCCTTAAATGTCGCTCATATGGAGTTTACACTTCATGTATAAATGATTATGCAAATAGGATTTGAATATTAGACATCGAAAGGAGACTTAAAAACCTCTCACATGTGGAATATGACTAGTGTTGCCAGATTCGTTTTTCTAAATATCGGGGATCTCAACGTAAAAAAAAGCGGGACTGAGACGAACAAATCGGGACAGAAAAAAAATCGTATATAAACTACATATATAACTATACTTCATATAAAAGCCTTAACATAAAACAAAAACATAATTATCTTTAAAAAGTACTTCTTTTCTCTGAGATCAATTAAACAAATAAATAAAAATATATTATTTATTAACTACCTATCTTGTCTAATATTTTCTTCAAGGAATCAACGATACACTAATTATTTTTATAATTAACATAATTTTTTTTTATAGATATTATAATGAAATAGCGGGATTTTGGGCTAAAAAACGGGACATCTGGCAACACTAGATACGACATTCTTTATTATATTTTTTATTATAATATTATCGACCTATGTGATCCCGGGATCAAATATTCTTAATTCTTTGTTTTCTTTGAAATCGCGAGTACCAAAAGAACGGTCCATCAGCGAAGACAATTTCTTCAGTAATAAACCCACTTGAATTTGACCCCCTTTAATAAACAAATGAATGTAAGAGAACACATTTCGCTAACCCTCTGTCGGGCGCGGCCGATTTCACAGGCACAGCAATTATAGGTTCTATGAACTCTATTAGTTTTTAGTCTGATTTGAAGGGGAAAACTATTTTTTTCTATTACTTTTGTAGAAAATGTATTTCTAAACATTCCAATAAAAAATAGAAAAAATTGAATCTACAATTTTTTCAGTGAGCCCGTCAAGCACACCGCGCCCAATCTAAGGAGTTTTTTTTAAACCCAAAAAGAATTTAAAGTCCTAAATGATTCGGATAAATGCGAGATGACAGGAGGATACGGGAGAACGGATCGCATGCAAGAGTGGATGACCTGAACTCGCTGCTGGTTGTTCATGTAGCCCTCTTCCATTTGCTGCTGCACCTCCGCTACCAGGCCCGATATGGCCGTGACGACTGCGACCCAAAACCATTTCAACATTTATTACACTGTATAAAAACTATTCTCTTCCTTCCATCTTCATTTCATTTAATATATAAATAAAACAATTAATAATAATAATAATATGGAAAATATAAACAGAAATAGAAATCGCAATGAAAAATAATTACTGAAGGACGCAAGACCAAAATAACACCTAACACGTTAGCAGGGGTCACGCCAACTCTATTGGACTCATGCCAACTTCGCTTTCTACTATTCCATATTAACACTATAACCCAGTGGTTCTCAACCAGTGTGCCGCCAAATTTTAGATATATAATAATGTTAATATTATTAAATAATATGATTTAAACTTATCTTTTTCATTGTGTACCGTCAAATTTTGAAAAAAAAAAGGTTGAGAAACACTGCCATACCGTTTCATGTTATAAACCCATGATTGGATATTCTGTATTCATTATTATATACTTTCTGCGTACCTAAATACATATTTTTAGTAATTTATTCTTATGGGAATCTAAAAGAAACCTCCTCCCCCCAAGACTTGGCTATACTCGGAGCCTAGTTTTACAGAATGTGGGTTGTTTATTACAGTTTAGAGACGTCACATGTACTGAGCCATTTACGCGTCATATTACGGGTTAATAACGTTACTAAAACATATTTATTTATTTTTTTGAACATACACAACGAACTGTTAACAAACTAACACATAACAATTACATAGAAGATAAATTAAGTTTGCCAACCTAACAGTTGCGTTCAACATATATCTGAATAAAAGTTATAAATTAAAAACGTATAACATTAATATTAAATAACGGATGCTAGTCTGTCGCTCGCATATTCTTAGCATATGTATTCAATTTTCTTTACAACGCCAAAAAATAAAATTTCAAATGGAATCAATTCATCGCTTTTTATTTGAAAATACTTTCATTAAAATGTATGTTTTAAAAATTGCAAACTAAAATTAGTGAGGTCATCTAAGAAATGCTTAATAAACGTTAATTCGGGATCACTATATTTAAAAGAAAACCCAAAACAACGGAACTTCGAATGTAAATTTAAAGTTCCCTATAATAATACAACAATATACCGAGCTGATGTATTATTTTGGTCTAACGTGCGGGTATCCTAACCTCCACCATGCCTCAAGCACTAACTAAAAAAACAATTTGTAGCCAATCCATCTGTTGCAGAAACTTTCAATTGCTGATACTTTAGTAATCAATTAAAACAATCAAAAATACAGTGCAACCTTGATATAACGATACTGAAAGGAATCAGAAAATAATTTGTTACAATGAGGTCCGTTATACAGAGGTAAGGTTTATTTTACGTCTGCTTTCCCTGTTATAGCGAACGATTACGTTAAATAGAGGTAAATAATACTTTCTTTTTATATTTTTGCAAACATTGAAAATTCGTTATAAAAAGGTTTTTAAGAAATGTATTCTTGAAGTAAAATTCTAGATTTCGAAAAATTCGTTAAATCGAGAAAATCGTTACATTAAGGTTACTCTGTAATTGAATACTATTTTCGCATCACTACAAACGTCAAAAGTTTGTGTAATAGATGGAGAAACTAATACCGCCTCATCGCGCTTTGCCAGTTGGCTCACAATCCTCTGCATGGCTCGCTCGGTCTCCGCGAGTCTTGCGCGCAGTAACTCCAATTCTTCGTCTCCTAATTCATTTCAACCAGTTTAACTTGGTCAGATACAACAACGAACAACTATACTTACGTAATCTAACGTCATAAACAAAACTACCAGCGAAATTAAAAAAAAATAATCTCCGTAAACACTTCGTACATAAACAGAAGAACAAGATCCTCTGACAACATATTTATTTAGTATATTTTTATTTTATTTTTCTACACTATTTACAACATCACCGCTCACATCTACCAAAGGTTAACTGACAGAAAATGCCTAAAAGCAGCGGTTCTCAAACTTTTTTGGCGAACGAAAAAGCCTTAATATAATTATAAGAAACTGATTTATATGTATTTATGAATAATTATATTGCAATGTAATATTACGTAATATTTAGTTGGAATATTTAGATGTAACCTTACAATCTCCCTTTGGTAGGTATTTTTTGCAGTATTTTAGCCCTAGGGTTCCGCGGAACACACTCTGAGAATGGCTGCCTAAAGGCATTAAGCGATTTTGTTCAATAAAGAAATTGGATAATTCTTATAGAAATAAATAAGTTATGATTAACCTGATTAATGATTGACATATGTTATTATTATATATATTTCCCCTCTTTAATATATAGCTATACCTATAAAGGTACATTGAACGATTTAATTTTCTAGTTATAAAAATCAGTAACCCGACTTTTTCCTACCAAAGAAAATATGGTACATACAATATTTTACAAAGGTAATATAATCATAAAAATAATTATTTTCATTTCACTTACTAGTGTCAGCCTCCTTTTGTCCTGAACGCGTGAATTAAAAGGAAATTTTGTTAACATTAAAATTACATATATAATTCGTCACCTAATCTAACTCTAATGGCCGTTTTCACCAACAATTTTAACTAAAACTTTTTCCGTAATAAGTACCAATGAGTTTTATAGAAATCTCTGAATAATATTTACCAAATTTGGTATCAGGGGTCGTTCTAGAGTCATCTCTGAAAACTCTTCTTCTGAAACGCGGGTCCGGAGGAACAACTTCGCCGTTCCTTTTGAATAAAATCTGAAACGCACGAGATTTAACTTAACATATAATATCCTGAAACAAATACGAACTTTTTCAGTGTAAAAAAACTCACCTTACTGAGAGTGTAAACGAAGAAAATAATTATACAAATGGTGTATATCGGCATAAACACGTTCATTGAAGACTTTGGAGCCGGTACCGGTCCGACGCCAGCGCCCAGAGGCGGCCTCATGCCGGGAATTGGGGGAGGCTGTAATTTATAAAATATATACATATAATGTTAAACCTATAACATATAAGGTATTGTAAACATCAGAATTTATTATGCATATAGTAAAACACTGTTAATGCATTTATCGAATTTATTTAGAGATGAAATTGTCAGTCAGTCCTACAAAACAAAATAGACCAATCACATGCTTGAAAATTTGTTGACGTGATTTTTGACCAATGATAATAATCCATTGCAACTGTCTACTGTCACCTAGCTGTCATTACGTTCTGTTACACGCATTTATAAGAAATCATTTCAATCGTTATTTATTAATACATACATAACAGAAAGAAAATAAATGCAAATTAATATTTAGACTGGATATTTGATAAGTATATGCAATATATTACTATTTTATTTTGATACTGTTTAATGGTTGTCGTGTTTAAAGATTTATTATTTATTAGTAAATAATTATTACTGCATAAAATGGAATAAAATGCATTTGTAAAGTCAAATATAAAACAGAATAACTAGATATATAATATTGACATCATACTGCCTTAAATAAAAAAGCCTTAGAACCTTAAGTTAAAAACGATGTATTAAAATTTAAAACAAAAAATCGGTTGTCTGTAAAGTCGGTTTACTGACGATAGTTGAACATGACAACGTCTTAAGGAAATACTGATGGAATGGTAGCATTTTTCAAAAGAAAATTTTAATTTCATTTGTTTAATAGATTTGTATGTATATAGAGAAAGAGGTAATTGGAAATCACAATGAAATTGATCAAGATCAAGATCACTTCAAGCCTTACATGGAACGCCTCAGAACGAGGTAACGCCGCATGAGTCATGTTTTTTCGTGCGTGCAGCCGGCTCAATCGAATTATAAGACGTTGTCACGTCAAAAACAAACTAAACCGTTAAACTATGTTATACCTTTTCAATTTGTTCGTCACCCATTTTTAAATCAAAAGAAAAAAAAACAATAATAATTTGGTTATTTTTGCACAGACTATACACGACCAAACTATGTTCAGTGTCTGCGGTAACTAGTTCGGATTTTCTGGTATAACACGGTTCTAAATAAAAATATGTAGTCACCTTTGTAATGACAGGTTATAGGCGATATCGATATATCGGCAATTGATTTTCTGTTCATTCGATAGATACATCCCATCACTATGTCCTATAGGTATAATAATAATAATAAAATTATTTATTTGTGTAGATAATTGAAGAAAGAAAATAATTCAGGAGATGCATAGATGAAGTTACAAATGATGTATGAATACTAATGCTATAAACATAATAAATCTTAGATCTAAATAGTATAATATATGCATATATACAGAATATTATTAATAAATACTTTGCGTACAGTAATACCCCGCTTTACGCGACCCTGTTATGCGTGGTTTCACTATAACGCGAAATTAAAATTTATTATTAAATTACGCGAAAGAGTGCGTATAAACATAATGTAGTCATCAACTTATCTATGGTCGCGGGAATTTCAGTTAACGCGATTTTTTCCAGAACGTATCCCTCGCGTAAAGCGGGGTATATATATTATAGATATTTTGTAGTAAATAAATAAATAATGTATCAAGACAGAACAAGGACAGCACAAACATATACACATTCAGACCAGAAACGAGTTAATAACATCATATTTACATATCAGTCAATCTAAAAAGTAATCGTTTGAACTGGGAACGTATTTTTAAAACGTCACATTGCAACAACGGCTTTTATCGATATCAAAACTCTATCACCACATCACTAATATATGTTTTGTAATAATTAAATTCATGCTTTCCGGAAATTAGTCATAAAATTTATAAACGAACACCTACATTTTCGCGGGAATATTAGCTCATACACGACCAATATTTATTTTTGAACGTGTATAATCACCGATCGCGCAAATTGTGTAATAAAAACACACGAGCGAAAATATTTTTGTTTGTTAATGACATTATTATTTCTAAAGTTTGCTTTTAACTGTAAATTCTTCTACATTTACTTAGATCAGTGGTTCTCAACCTTTTTTTTTTGTTGCCGCACACTTTCAACGATCTCAAAGTTTAAAAATTATTTATTTACCTATAACACACTGCATAAATAAATTTAAATATACGAAAATAACAGTACATTTATTAAGGGATTAATTACAAGTTAATAATAAGAATACTTTTAATGCGAAATTTGAGCTTGATGTTTTTTGATAATTTCATTTATATTTGGTCGTAAAAATGACAATGCTACTCTCATATCGTCTTCTAAATTTAACAATCTTGATATTTTTTTAGTTTTAATGTTGTTTAATGCTGAAAATCCGAATTCACACAAATAAGATGTAATATTAACATTATTATATATCTAAAGCCGCGTCTCCTGCGCGTGTTTCTTCGAAACATTACACAAAAACATCGAAACATTGTGTACGAATACAAAAATGTGTATGGCCACGCCCCAATGTTTCGATGTTTTTGTGTAATGTTTCGAAAAAACACTCGCAGGAGACGCGGCTTAAAATTTGGCGGCATAATATTTTCTTATTAAATGCTAGCATTTTAATTGTTCAAGATATCTCTTAGAATATTTTCTTTCTGATATCATTATAAATACTTATGCGATAAAGATTTATAATAATATTATGTCAAGATAAAAGATAAAAAGTTAAAAATAAATTAAAAACATATCTAGAATTAAAAAAATATTATTGTATTATTATTGCTGTGCCCTGGTATTGGTGGTGGTGGTTGTATCACATTGACACTAAACTGTACTGACATCTTAATTATTATAATTGTGACATGCAATAAAGATATTTGAATTTTAATTTAAAAAAAATATTGGAAGCAATAATTTAATATCTGCGCCTGTACTGAACGGATAAGAACAAACGTCACTAGTAATGGCGGCAACGTGGCTTATTGTAACTGTAAAAATATTTTAAAATGTTGTCATTATAACATCCTATTGTTATTGAAGAACACAACAAGAGCGTCCACTCGAGAAGCACAATTAACACAAACAGCGATCTATTTACGGTCATTTACAAACCTATTTGTATTATCGTATAAATTTACATGAACAATTTTTTTGTCTTTTACATTTAAATTCAAAAGAATATTACACTAACTACAATTTCTGACGATACCACGATGACTGCAAAGATTTTGAAACGTCGATTCGATGACCGATTTCAAAAAGACTTTTATGTAAAACCTTACTCGTTATTTTTTGTAAATGATTCTATTTTTTACAATTCAACAATAAATAAATTGAATTAAATTTAACACTTTGCAAGCACAAGTCAAAAATATGTCATATTGACCGGCTGGTGTTAAATTAGTTAAGTCAAAAACGGACTTATTTGTTGTTTTTTTTTAAAGCAAGCCTCACATATTTACCTACATATTTGCTAATAAATATCAATAAAAAATACACTTTACTTTTAGTTATAAACTAGCTGTTGCCCGCGGCTTCGCTCCCGTTAAGAAGTATTATTATTAATTAGGTATAGTTTTTGCGGCTTTGTTTTTGTTTAGCGTGTGTAAAAACGTCTTCATCACAGTAACTCCAATCTTTAATTTCAGTTCAATCAGTCGAAAATCTAATAAGATTTATACAAACTTTCATCCCCTATTTTATCCCCTTAGGGGTGGAATTGATCAAAATCCTTTCTTAGCGGGTGCCTACGTCATAATATCTATCTGCATGCCAAATTTCAGCCCGATCCGTCCAGTGGTTTGGGCTGTGCGTTGATAGATCACTAAGTCAGTCAGTCACCTTTGAGTTTTATATATATAGATTACTTTTAGTGATAAGATCGCCAATTGCTCTAAATCTGCTTCTTATTGTTGTTGTATTATTATTATTATTATTACTTTAAATTGCAAGAACAATATCTCTCATAGATACGTTTATTTGCAGTGTATTCATTCAGTTCAAGATGATATAACTTATTTATTTTAGCTCAGATCAATTTCTGACCACTTTAATGAACGGAACTATTTTTTTAATTAATAAACAACTCTAGAACTCTAAGAGGCGTTATTTGCGGGATTGCGTGATTGGAAAGAAACATGCACACGACCTCTTGCGTCGTAATTAACGTCATAAAAATATCTGTCAACATTCAGTTTTTTTTTTAAATTTAGTATATATTATATTTTGTAGTTGATAGATTTTTGTTTTTTTCGGTATTGTTTCTGTATCCTGTGTAGTAGTAGACAGTGTAATTTGATTGGTTGATCTCATGCGAATAGTAAAAATAAATAGGGAGTTATGTTGATTAATTCTGTTGTTTAATTTGCCTTATATAAAGATTAATAATTTCTATATGCGGGGTATGAAAATTCCTAGTCCCGCAAATACCGACATTGAGCACAGGCTGCGGGATTGAAAGCCCTAAGCCTCGCACAGCCTACAGTCCAAACGAGGCTTTTCGATTAACGGCATAAAACTTTCGTGAGCAGCAAGTAATAACATTACACAATAGGCATGTTTGTCACGTCTCCATACAAAAACGCACAAAATGAGGAAACATGATGTTTGCTTTATGCTTTATGTACATCTTGCAATAAACCGGTTCACAAACCCACATAGCATAGGATTGTTTAACACAACTCGTCTGTTTCATTATTATAATTTGCGTTCACTCTCTCAAAAGACTCAAAAACCTTAATATAATTATAAAAAACTGATTTATATGTATTTATGAATAATCATATTGCAATGCAATATTACGTAATATTTAGATGTAACCTTATAATCTCCCTTTGGTAGGTATTTTCCGCGGAACACCACTTTGAGAATGGCTGGCCTAGGCGAGTTAAAACCGAGATGAGCCCTTCCTCGAAATCAAATAGTAGACATAGTATGTCTAATTAAAATTCGACAATAAAACAGATAAAACCTTTTGAATATAATTTACTTTTAGTAATTGGGCTCCAATAGAGCGCTTTTACTCGTCAATACAAATACATATATAAATAATTATTAATTTGATTTAGCTGCTGTATGTGTATGTATTATGAAAATATAGATTACTTCTGTAATTTTCGTGGGAGTGCACTGCACCAGCGCTCTTTAGGACGAGCCGCCTCTGCTAGCATCTTTCCCTTCCATTTTTATTTTTAACCTAACTACTAATATAATAGTAATAAAAAAAACTAAAAATATACATTAAAGTTCCAATTAGAATGACTGAAAAATTTGATCGTTAACGCACGAAAACCTTTTAATATACAAATTGAAAACAACTGAAGTTTGGTATAAAAAATCACCGCATTTTCGCCTTCAATATCTCTACTTACTATTCCTACACTAAAATAATGTTTGGAATCCCCCCCTCTTAAAAACCTGTCTACGCCCATGATATCATCCGGTATACTTTCCAGTGATAGTGTCCAAGAATACTGAGCAGAAAGATGGGTTAATAAATAATCAGATGATTCAAAAGAGAGCAACACAGATTGTCATTGATAGATAACACGCGCCACCCACGCGAACTGACGGCCGACCTAGACATACTAATGTAAAAATAAAAGCACGAACTAAACGCATATGTGCTTTTAATCCGGCGAGATTAGAACATCCTGTACATTTCGTACACATGTGTGGGATGACTAAAACAGGGTGCTTGCTACACGAAGGTCTTTTGTCATCATTTTTTACGCTTGCAAACAAATATTACAGTAATTACGATTTAAAATTGGAATTGGGTTGTTTTCACGCGACAACTACTTAACCGATCATTATGAAACTTTGTACACATATTTTTGGAGGTTCTAGAAGTAACATAGGATACTTTTTATTAAAAAAATAATTGATTTTTTACTATAGTTTCCAACTGACTATAGTTCCAGCTGTTTGGAAACATATTGATTCATTTCTATTGAAATGATCTCTGATACTTATTTAATGAATTAAATGCGAAGGAAGCCGCGGGCAAAAGCTAGTCTTATATAATTCTCCATCTAATGCAAATAGTTTCTAAAATACTCAATGCAACAAACAAACAATGCACAATAACAACTTTAATCGCTCTGTTGTAAACGACGATATTTTAGTAAAACTATAAAAAAATCAAACAGTTCTGAATTTAATAATAATAATAATAAATACTTTATTGCTTTAAAAACATAATAATAACAATGCTGATACAAATTAATTCATAGGAAACAGATTTAGAGCAATTGGCGATCTTATCACTAAAAGTAATTTCTTCCAGATAACCAATTGTCATAGATTTTAAAAGAATTTAATATTTTTTTAAAACAAATGATTGTTAAATGTTGTAAAGGTCAAAAAAACAACAAATTTGTAAAGTTATGTTTTGTCTCTTTCTAATCAATTTTAAATTAAGTAAAATTGAAAGAGACGAAACACTATTTAACTAACATAATATCGCGTTGCGTTACTTGGTGGGTGGGTGACGAACCGGGCTAATAAAATAATGTATTTAACTATTTTAAAGAAAATCAATTCAATTTTGTTATTGACTGTACCAGCAATTGATATTGGTGATACCATATTACAGGGATGGCCAAGCCTTGATAGTCTGAGTCATTTTTCAAACTTTGAGGATCGCAATTAAATACGTATTTAAAAAACATTGCACTTAATATTTCATATTTATTGTCAGTAATTTAAGACATTTTGAAACACATACGGAACGACATTTTTAAAAATATAATAGCACAATAATAAAAATTAACTCAGGTACATCTATCGAGAGCTACAAATAATCCTTCAAAGAGCCGCATATAGCAGTTTGGCCACCCCTGCTATATAATCAACTTATACTTACTTGATATTAGTAAAGCGTTGTAATTTTATTAGTAAATTTAGGGCCACAATTCCCATCTCGAAAACTGTGAACCCCTATCTACAAGCGGCACTCCAGACAAACGAATCTCGCACCAAACTGACCTGTTTAAAATAACCTGAGAGTGGAGACTTTACCCTGACATGTGGTGGCAGCGTGACGGATGCGCGTGCAGGTGTCGTTGGCACTCCGACGGGTATCGCTCGACCTCTTTCACGGAAAGCTGGATGCGGAGCTGCACCTCGGATCGGCGGCCGCTCTTGTTTCAAATCTAGAGGTAAAACAACTAATATAAGAAAGGTAACGCCTCTAATCTCATTCTTAGTACTCCTTCACATTCTTCTACTCTGTATTCAAAATCCTTCACTTTTAAAGTTGTCTCCTTGTGGAATGATTTACCATCTAACCTACGCAATGCTCCTTCTCTTCCCATCTTTAAGAAATCTTTAAAAGAATATTATCTCACTTCCTAGTATTTATGTATTTATATATATATATATATATATAGACCGGTTCAAAAAAATCGACTATTTTTTTTTTTTCAAAACCCGCAGTGAAATATCTTCCTAGTCACGAAAAAAGAAGCCTGTGAAAACGGGAGCTCTTAATATCAATTTTGAAAGGTCGCTCATCGTGAATTTCTATTTTACGTTTAAATAACATAGGAAAATAATTTTTTTAACTTTGGAATTTTACAACTCAGTTTTGAATTAACATGTCGGAGTGAGCAATACATATTTTTGAAGGAAATTGAACGCTCTAAATAAATTGTCTCTTAAATTTTTTCTGTAAGTCCACTCCTTTAAAAGTTATTTGAGTTTAAATTTCAATATGTAATCAATTTAACGTTTTTTTCTTAAATTGTGATATAAATAAATTTTATCGCTTAACGAAAATAAAACTTATCTTCGAAAAAAAATATTTTACAATTTAAGATAAGTTTTATTTTCGTGAAGCTATAAAATTTATTTATATATATTTATATATATAAATATATACCTATCTATATACCATGGTATGTATTGTGTGTAGTTCATATGTTTATCTATATTTGTATCCATTTATAACTCCTGCTATTTCTCTTCTGCATTGCTCCACATCTAAAAGTTGGTTGCCTGGAAGAGATCGCTTCTTAGCGATAAGGCCGCCATCTCTTTACTCACTTACTTGTATTATTTTTTTCTGTTTTACTAAGCAATAAATAAATAAATAACGCTTTAGTTGAGGACCCCAGGAATTACTAAATGTCAAGGAAAAGTCAAGCTACATCGATACGTACGTACTTAATACAGAAGCAACTCTAACATTTATTTATTTATTTAAGAATAATACATAATATAGTTTTCGATGGTCCCACACTAGACATTGCCTGTCACGTGGGACCCATCACTTACAAAACTTTTAATTATTAACATTACAACTACAAACTTTATTTATTTATTTTAATTTATTTACATTTGTAATGTCTTTATAAAATTTAATAGATTGATAACCAAACCTTTTAGTTATTCGTACAGTCTTGGGGTCCTCAACTAAAGCCAAGTCATAAGAAGCATAAAGAAATCATGTATAAGTATAAGAATTTTAAAATAATTCTGACATCTTTACATACAAACTTTCCATTATTAGTTATTTTTATATAAACCACAAAAATATAATTATATGCTTTAATTCATATACAGTAATGCCCCGCTTTACGCGAGGGATACGTTCCGGAAAAATCGCGTTAAGAAATTACAACGCTTTATACGGGTTATTTTAAAATGCAACATTAATAGTGTTAGACGCACATAATAGCATTATATCGCCGGGTCATATATTTATTTTTATTTACTTTTAATAATTGGGCTCCAATGAATTGTTATTTACTTTTTTTCTCAACGAAAATTCAATTTTTTTTTGTTAATTATTTTATGTACAGGCTATGATTGACGAGATTCTTGTGGTCTGTGTGGGGGTCGCAAGACTTTTTACTTAACTTTTTGGCGTTTTCGCGGGTCGCGATATAAAAATTGTTGAGAAACGATGTTCTAGTGTTTAGTTTTAAAAGATAAAACAAAAAGCGACTCCAAAAGGTAATAAAGTTAGCACATCTGTCACCGCCACACCACGCATGTAATCACCGTAAAAGGCGAGGCGACATGTGACCGCAATTTCTTTTAAGAAATGCGCTTAGATAATTTTGTAAACGTAACAAACAACGAACACTCTTTCCATATCCAAAATCCAACGGCATAAACTATCCTCCTCTCTTTCGCGCTAATATAAAACGCATATAATAAGTGCATCTCGCTCGCACCCTCGTTAGTTTTTTTTTTAAACGACAACTACGTACTAGATTCTGATCTAGTTTTATATTTAGGACGTAGGCAATAACCTTAAAGAGTGTATAAGTCAAATGTTTTGCCAAATTACTGTCAAATATATAAAATACGCCCTAAAAGTCATTCATTTTAAATTTATTGTTTATTTAGTCATGGATGTTGATTATTTTTCACAATTGTAACGTGTTTTAAGCTAATTCTTATTATATTGGAAAGAAGATTCCAGACTAGCTTAAGCTACCATTAAAAATTAAGAATACACAAAGAAAATTGATATAATTCAAAAAGTTTTAATTAGGGGCTACTCACTAAGGAGTGCCAAATAATCCGCAAAACAAAAAATTACGGAAAATATATTTTAAATTTATTTATTTAGAATAAAGCCTATGACTGTATTTATTAATTAATTAGCAAGTATATTTTACATATAACATTATATGGTTTTCGAATATTAAGCTCGTTACGTCACTGATTAGAGTGTTGTATAGAAGCGTACAAAATAATGCGTCCTTATCTACTTCAATTACTTATTAATTGGTTACAAATAAAAAATATCACACATGCTAAGTTATTTCTAATTTTGATTAATGACACATCATAAATATCAAAGTTATTAATAAAATTAGTGTTAAAGTTTAAAAACACCATGCTCAAATTTAAATAAAAACGACTAACGATCATCCTGCATAGTCCAAAAACTGATCGGCACATGTGTCCCGATAGACCAGGTGGGTACTCCAAAATTTTCCCGCAGACAAGAACTGTTGCTACTTCTCATAATATCCAGTAACATCTTGGTTGTCTTCCCGACATTCTCTGAACGTTTTAAGAAAGCTGCAATGTCCACTCCGCAGGTTGCGTTCACAGATTCCCGGCATTCAGCTGCGGAGTGCGGAGAGTTCCCGTCTTTCCCAAATGCCGAGCTGCACACCTCGTTTATAATCTCCAAATATGCTACCTCCGATTCGAAGAGAACTTCACAGCATCCTATTAAGCATTTTTTTTAAGATACATAACACCTAAGTCAAGTATAAATGAGATTACAGCAATTTGTGATATGTCTATAACACAAGTTTAGTTAAATATTTAATCCAGAAAAATCTATGTAAAAACAGTTTAAAATTGACCATATTTTTATTAGCTAATTCAATTATGCAATTTTTTAAATGAATTTCAGTATGTATGAATGTGATCTCGTGCGCGTGTGTGTGTGTGTGTGTGTGTGTGTGTTTGTGTGTGCGTGTGTGTATCAGGGAGCAACACTTGAAGTAACTACGACACATTTATACAAGTGCAAATATTTATGTAACCTTGAAGATAAATATTTTCATAGATAAGTCATTAGTTTTCGCAGTTTTAATCCTTGTGTCTTACAATTGAATAATGGTTTATGTACAGCAGAAATTCACTTTAGTTCTAATTGCAATATTCAAATAAGATACTAATTAGGCATTATTTATAATAAATAGATATTATATGATTATATTGAATCATAAAAGTTATAGCAATCCTCAATAAATCACAAATAAAATGTGATAATTTTGGTTAAACAATGATAAACATTTATCCGTAAATACGCATATGTGAAAATTACCTCATATAGCATAACGTACTTCGTAATTCAATCAATAACCGGACAATGCATCGTGCGCCAGCCGACGCGCATCAACATTAGCACTATTGACATTGAGCTTGAGTTAAAAATACCGACATTACCTGCCTCCCGGTCGAACTTGTTCGGCTTCACCTCCACGCTGCCCCAAATCGCTGGTGCCAGGATCCTGGGGTACAACACTGCGAAACAAGCTCCCACTATCACTAGAACTATCACGGTCTTCCGCGGCCCTATCACCTCCTCGTTCGCCATTTCGTCGTGTATTCGGTTCGTTTTCGTCACGCACGTACACAGGCGGTCGCACACTAGAGGAACATCGTCGTGTGTGATATAAATAAAGAGATCTCGCCCACCAGCCGCCGCACACGAGAACGCAAAACAGACTGTGACAGGACAACTGTCAGAAGCGCCCTCTCGCGGTGCGCGCGGCTGCGGGAACGTTCGAAATTACGTTTCTTCAGGTGTCTCCCTCGGCGCGCGCATCTGGCGTTTCAGCGGGCGCTCGTCGATCGCCGGTGATTTGGGCTGGCTCGATGTGACACAGCCGTATATCATCGCTAATCAGCTATGCCGACATCTTGCCTTCCCAGCCACCGACTGTGTTTGTCGCCGGAGATGAACTGCGGCCGCAGCGATGTGAGCGTTTAGTATTGACATAGTGAATTAGCGTAGAGCGCGCGGGCCCACTCGGCGGAACAATATGGCAGGGCGCGGAGGCGGCGCCGGCTATTAACCCGTCCCCACCGCGGCGGAGAAGTACACGCTCCCAGATGAATACTAATTAGACACTCGACGTACGTGTCATTATTTAGGCAGGCTGCACCTTAAGAAAAATTCCTCCTATCGACAATCGTCAGTAAAATCGATGGTAGTTTTCCGCAGCGACTCAGCGGCGGCGCCACACGCGACTGACCGCGGCCCGCACTCTAGAACCAGTCGAAGATCCTTGCGGCCACATGTTCGCACATTCCACACACTGAAACCGCGTCAGAGATGATTCATAAAGTCTCGAGACAGCTGTTACCATGTTTAAGCATAATTTTAGAATAATTCCATAATACGCCGGCAGTACCACACAGTCAAGGGCAGAGATGCATTACGAGAAGCGACATAAACTGAAGTATATGTCTATTTATGTACATAGATAAATTGAAATCATTCCAATTAAAGAAAAAACTAAGGAAAGGACCCAACTGACACTCTTCTGTCTTCTTTGACATTAAACAAATCGTAAATTAATATTATCACCCAGTCGTTCCCACGCTGATTCAGTAATCTGTGTCAAATAAACAAATGCCGAGCGTTGTTTATTATTCATTTGTTTATTCGTGCGAATGATAATAGGGATTAATGATGGATAAATATGATTACAATAATACGAGATATGAATGATTACAGCTATATCTCAAGAATGTAATGTCTCTCTCAATATATTATTAAATGTGCCTTTATTTGTGAAGCATAAGAGAATTCGTATGTAAATGTTGTTATCTTCAATCTCAGGTAGAAAGGATCTCCTATCACCGGATATGACTTTTTTTATTGACACACGAGCTGAAGGGGGAGTTAAACCGCTTTATTATTCTTATATATTTTATACAAATTACTATTTCGACACAAAGTTCGTGTATAAATAACAAAATAAAACGAAGCAAAATGATTTCGTTCGAAAATTTCCATTGGCGCCAATTTTTCGTGCATTAAAACAAAAGATGAATTTCGTTCAGAAATTTCAATTTTTCCGCACTTCTTAAGGCAAAGGATTATATATTTTTTACATTCTAAACGGATACAGATATTAAAAGTACAGTTACAGGCCACTGACGCGTAATAAATTAAAACAAATTACTATAGATACTTCCTTTATTATTTAAAATACGAATTCAATAGCGGATATCCTCCTCAACGATGAAAATGTCCCTTGAATAGATAGGAAGAAATAACACCGTGCATGGTTGCTTTATGCTTCGAAATATGGCACCAAAAGCTATTTAGAATCAAAGCTCGTCGCCATTGAGTCATTTCCTGCGACCAAATACGCGAGCTACCTACCCATTGTTTTATTGGTGGGGATGCGCGAGCCTTGCATACTGATATATTAATTTGTACCTATTTGAAGCAAGAACGACTTGCATAAGGTTTGGATAGATTTTTAATACTTTTGGAGTGGATAAAAACGCACTAGTTCCAAGGATTGGGTTACTTAACTAGGAGTTAGGAGTTAACAAATACCTTTTATTTTATTTTTTTTATTGATAGCTGATGTTAAGCTAGAGTGCGGTCCATGAGTGGAGACAACTGTTACCACAGACAGATGCCGCTTGAGAAGACGAATGTGCTCTGCCCAAATTAACAGGGCACACTCCTCTCGTTATCCCGGCTACTTCCAAGCTGATCCCGAAACGCGACTAGGTCACTTCACGGGCGTTCCCCTTGAAAGTGGTGGTACTTCCCCAGCTCGGCATACTGGGCTAATGCCATCATCAGTCTGCCTACCACCCTTAAACTTAACTTTACTGAAGTGAGTACCTGCATTAAGAAGGATGGTTTTTCCCCTTGTGGGATAGTTAGGAATTATTCCCAAGTGTACAGCATAAGTGAATAAATACACAAATAAAGGTAATACTAACAGTACATTAACCTTCATTTAAACTTGACAAAGGTCTTAAAGATTTTTTTCTTAACGTGGGCGTTGCCGGCGTCTCTCCGTTCACACAATTGCGTAGGAAATTGTGAATCATTAATTATTAAGTAATAGTTACGTAGACTGTACGCGATATACCGCCCGCTCCCATCAACATAGTCAGAATTAACATTTAGGCCAGCCATTCTCAGAGTGTGTTCCGCGGAACCCTAGGCCTAAAATACTGCAAAAAATACCTACCAAAGGGAGATTATAAGGTTACATCTAAATATTCCAACTAAATATTACATTGCAATATGATTATTCATAAATACCTACATATAAAACAGTTTTTTATAATTATATTAAGGCTTTTTCCTTCGCCAAAAAAGTTTGAGAACCGCTGATCTATGGTATTTCTGTCGTTTTTAGTTGCATTTATTATAATCAATATTTAACTTTAGGTTTTGGGTTGATTTTTTTTTGACATGAGGTTTTACGTGTGAATTAAAATTTTGTAATCTCTTATTGGGTTTTTGCCCGAATACTCGACATTGGCAGAATTGTCTTCATTAGACATCTGAAGCCATTAATAAAGAAGAAGAAGAAGTACTTTTGATTAGATATGTTTGTTCTAGTAAATCATAGTTGAAAAACATTCATAGTCCAATATTAGGTGGTAAATAAATAAAAAGTAACTCCCGACAAACACAAGACGTGTGACTCCAGCGCATATTTTCGCATTCACTCGATACAAGCCGCCATTGTGCGCGAGTTACTCGAAACACAATTTGAATGTCACGAGTTTAACGTTTTATTAGACAAATAAAATGTTGTCATATTGATTAGGTTTAAGAAATGTGTTTATGAATAACAATTAATAAACAAAACAGCTAATATAAACAAATTAGCTCCAACGTGATTGTCTAAAACAATGGTTTCCAAAGTTGACCGGGCTCCGGATTTATTTAACAAAAAAAATCCACTTTTCGAACCCACCTTTTGAATGTTTTAGAAAAATAGGGATATGGTAATTGGTAATGCTCAGAGATTCCCTAATAGCGAGTCACGGAATTACTTAATGAAAACTTATTCGTTCTGATTGAAATTAAAATACAAGCGTTACCAATTTAAACATTACAAACATTTAAATATTAATAACACATATATATATATATTATTACATTTAGGATCCATTCAATATTCGCTCGCGACCCCCTGGAAGTTTGGGAATATCTGGTCTAAAGTAAGCCAATACTGTATACATGTATTACTCTTAATTTTTTTGTTAAATTTAATTACAGTGATAAACACATACAATGTCCTGACTTCAGAACAACAAAAACACTAACAAAAGGTTTTTATTATCATCGCATTGGTGACTAGCTTTTACTGCGGCTCGCTCGCATTTAAGTCATTAAATAAGTATCAGATATCATTTCAATATTTTACTATAGTCAATTGGAAACTATAGTAAAAAATATATATTTTTTTAATAAAAAGTATCCTATGTTACTTCTAGTATCTCCAAAAATATGTGTACAAAGTTTCATGATGATCGGTTAAGTAGTTGTTGCGTGAAAACGTAACAAACGAACTCACATTCATATTTATAATATTTGTTTTAATTGTGAACAAGTCGAAAGAATACATAACATATTTGCAATTTGAATACATAATTTTACATAACGTACATTTTTTGGTCGAAAGCAACAACATTATTTTGAAATTCCATTTCTTAACAATATTTAAGTATACAAGGTCGGCCATTTTAGCGAGCTCGCGTCGAATTAGCGAGTCAAATGGGAACGACGCTAACAAACCAATCACGTCTGTTACTCACGAGTACCGCTACATATAAGGCAATAACGTCACATCGCCTTATTTCAAGTATCTATCAAAATAAAATTTGATTCCTTCTTTCTTAAAACTGGAAGTAATAAGGAGACGTGATTTCATTTCAACATTAACCAAAATATGAAGTAAATAACTGTGGGTTGTAAATGGTATTGCCAGATCTTATTATCTATAAAAATAATTTATGTTAATTATAAAAATAATTAGTGTATAAGTGTATAGCTTGAAGAAAATATAAGACAAGATACGTAGTTAAGAAATAATATATTTTTGTTAGATTGAACTCTGAGAAAAGAAGTTCCTTTTAAAGATAAAAAAATAGTTTATTAATAGATAATTTTTGTACATAAAATAGCATGGGCCCCTGAACTAGAATGAAGATGATGACGAAAGAAAATAGATATAGAAATATATAATATATAAAAACTGATATAAAACAATATATATAAGATAAATAATGTTTTCGATTTTATGATTCTATGATTCTATATGAAGTATAAGTTATATATGTGGTTTATATACGATTTTTTTCCGTCCCGATATTTACAAAAACGTATCTGACAAGACTAGTTGTAAAGGGAAATATGAACTTGATTGCGTAGTCTGATTTCACCACTGAAGCTGCAGACAGTAGCTACCCCCATCATGCCTGTTTGATAATACAAGTCCACGTGTCAGGTTATTTGCAAACATGATTTAAAAATCAAGACTGATACTTATAACCGTAATGGCTGCTATCGAAACGTCAAATTAAAATAATATTATCGTAATACAGACAGTCTTCGAGTTACGTCAAACAATTTTTGACACTATTCCTAAAGCATACGTCAATTGTCTCGATTTCCGGCATAGGAGAATTCATTTGTCGCGAAGCTTTGTTCCTCCAAACATAACTTTGTTGTTGCAACCAGTGGCGGCCTTAGCCATTGCGAGGCCCGGGCGGCAGGTCTTTGTGAGGCCCTTTGTCTTTCGTGAAAAGTGTGCGTGCGAAAGTAGATCTGGTTGTTTGGTTTAGGTATTACACATATTCAGTTCCTCGTACAATTCATGTCCATCAATATCACATTGTATATACTTTATATATCTATAGTTTTTAAAATTTGCTTGGGTTATTGCGCGAGGACCCGGGCGATTGCCCCGTTCGCCACCCCCTAAGGCCGCCACTGGTTGCAACCATTGGATCAAGGAGTTATTGCGTCTTTTAAGATCAATTATCTTTGAACCGAACCCTTGGATTTTACATGTAACCATATGAAAAAAATGTAATGTAAGTACGAGCCTGTATATAAACAATATTAGTTTATATATTTAACAAACTGTTTTCCTTATTGACTCATATACAGGTAGGTATGACAAACAGAAACCCATATATAACTTTCAATTGTTAAGTGTCAATGCACACGTAAGCGCCATCTTGTATTCCTGTCACGTCACCCGCCAAAGACAATACCGCAGTTAAAATAGATGGATTATGTTTTTATGGGGACGAGCGACTTCAAGTTTATATGGAAATTTATAACGTTAAAATTGTTCTGAGAATCAAATATATTTTGGGTTTATTTTTTTAAACATACCAAGCAATCAATTACATGTTGTTGTTGTTTTTTATCTAATACTAGGATATGTCATTAGTTGAATATACCTCTAGACCAGCCATTCTCAAAGTGGTGTTCCGCGGAACCCTAGGGCTAAAATACTGCAAAAAATACCTACCAAAAGGAGATTATAAGGTTACATCTAAATATTCCAACTAAATATTACGTAATATTACATTTCAATATGATTATTCATAAATACATATAAATCAGTTTTTTTTAAATTATATTAAGGCTTTTTCCTTCGCCAAAAAAGTTTGAGAACCGCTGCTCTAGACTCATAATTCGCAGTCTATATCGACCCCTAAGGGTAGATTACGACCTGCAAGGGGTCTACAATAAAAAGTAGTAAATTTCAACTTGAAATAGATATCATTATTATATGCACAGAAATTTAGATCACATAATTTAAAATATTTAAGGGAAAATTAGAAAAAAAGGCCAAAATTTTTTTAAATATTATTTATTGAAAAAAAATCACACAAAAATTCGACAAAAACATTCCTAGTTATTTCCTATCACAAAAAAAAAATCAATTACATACATCAATAATAATATAAAGGTACATTAATCCCTAAATTTAAAGCTTGTAATTTAAATTGTTGAATGAGAAGTGAAAATTAGTATGTTTCTAATTGGACTAATATTCCACTGTATGTTTTATATGAAGCCATAATAGCTATTAAAGTTTCGACACAATCAGTCCCAAACAATATAGTCACATTTAGTACATATTTACAATTTTCGATGTTCTAAGCTATGTTGTCTATTTGAAATATAAACCTACCAACAAAACAAGTCAACGGTTAGTTACTTGAAATTTATGAGTGAATTAATGAGGATTTAAATATTAAAAACTCGACAATTTCATAAATAACAATGCGAACCTATCGGCGAGGAGCAGAACTAAAAAAAAACGTTACGTCACGTTTTCAATATTAAAACCCAATATTAGACACACACTGAATCCCTAAAGCCGCGTCTCCTGCGCGTGTTTTTTCGAAACATTACACAAAAACACGCGCAGGAGACGCGGCTTAAGCAAGTTTTATTTATTATTAATTTATACCATAGATAATATAAACCATAGACTTAAACCTAAAACAAGTAAATTATACAAAAATACAATTATAATTCATGAAGTATTAATGAAAAAAAAATTACCCATAAAAAAGGGGAAAAACTTATAATAATAATAATAATACGTTTACATCACAATTGGTACAAAAATGAGGTATTTAATAAATTTAAACTAACATTTATAAATATGACCCTAACAGAAAAAGTATGTCTTTCACAGTCCAACACTCAAACGCTGTATACGTTCATCTCTTTCATTTAATTGATGAGCAAAAAGGACAAAATATACTATCCAATACGAACGACGCTTACGCATCCAGCCGTAAATATCCCAAATAAAAAAAAACAATTCAAAATGGAATATTTCCTTTTAACATATAGATACCTTTTTCTTAGAGCCAGAGAACCCCCTGTCTACAGTGCTTTAAAGATTATTTGCATACAAAAATCACTTTGGCATATCAAAATAATACTAAAAAAAGGAAATAATTATAGCCTCTTGAATCTAGCAAGTGAATCGCATCATAAAGCATTAATTTAAATTATTCAGATGGCAACACTGCTGTCAAATGAAATGTCAACCTCACCAATCTTTAAAATAGTAACAACCAGAGGCGGCTCGTCCTAAAGAGCGCTGGCGCAGTGCACTCCCACGAAAATTACAGAACTTATATTACAGCGGCGTAGATATAGGTAATATAATATACTATTGTATAGGCATAGTAGAATAGAATGAATGTAATGTAAGGATAGTATGTATTATGAAGAAATATAGATCACTTCTGTAATTTTCGTGGGAGTGCACTGCACTAGCGCTCTTTAGGACGAGCCGCCTCTGGTTTCAGGTGTTGAAAATTTTGAAAGAAATTCATTAAACGAGTTTACAAAAAAAAAACTCATCAAAATCAGTGAAATAAAATATACATAACTTTTGCCAGACCCTACCCATTATTCAAGCACTGACGACGCAACAGACTGACTCAGTCAAGTCAGACACTACTCTACGCAAAACAGATCACTTTACAGACTACCCTCAAATATGAAATAATGGAATGTTTAAACAAACAAAAGAAAACCACTAAACTTATCAATAAATTAGTACCAATACCACAACCAATGACAAAACCACATGACCTCTGTGGGCTTATCACGAATTTAGTCTGGCTTT
This sequence comes from Tineola bisselliella, assembly GCA_028551675.1. NCBI lineage: Eukaryota > Metazoa > Arthropoda > Insecta > Lepidoptera > Tineidae > Tineola > Tineola bisselliella. The sequence continues at coordinate 49,070 of JAPWLS010000355.1, forward strand.
CGAATCGAGCTGTCACAAGTAAAACGGTTCCGTTAGCAATCGGGATCATGAATTTTCACTAACGACTAACGAGCACCAGCAATCTATCAAATGAACGAAAGATCGAGACGTTCGAAAATTAACAAAAAGTATCTAAAATATTGTAGTTCCAAATCCGCACGCGGTGGCGCTGCTCAAATTTTCATACAAATCGCTTGAAGCGAACTCGGTTTGAAAGCCAGACTAAAATTCGTGATAAGGCCTCTGTTGTATTCAGCATTTCCTCTTAGCATCATACCCTGGCATAATGGTCTTCAAGGCGCACTTCAGTTCCTCATTATAATCCAATGCACTCTCTGACAGACATCCTCTGCAGTAAGGGCAACTTTTCGAATTCGTTGATTTAAATGCCAACTTAATGCAACCCTGAAATCAAGCATAGATTCACTGAGTAAAGTTCAAACTACAAATGTCATTAAACCGTACTAATTAAAATAGACCAATCACACGCTTGAAAAATTGTTGACGTGATTTTTGACGAATAATAATCCATTGCAACTGTCTACTGTCACCTAGCTGTCATTACGTTTTGTTACACACATTTATAAGAAAGCGTTTCAATTGTTACTTATTAATATTATAAATAACAGAAAGAAAAACAATTAATATTTAAACTGGATATTTGATATATAAGTATATGCAACATATTACTATTTTATTTAGATTACTGTCTAATGGTTGTCGTGTTTAAAGATTTATTATTTATTAGTAAATAATTTTGACTGCATAAAATAGAACAAAATGTTATTTAATTCGTCTTAATACCGCATACGGTGATATCCAAACACTTACCATGCAAAAGTTGTGTGAACAAGGAGTTGTAACAGGTCCGGCTACCACTTCCTGGCATATTATACACAGGAACACTTGAGTTACATGCTCGATGAATTGCTGAAAATATTACACATTAGCAAACTGAAAAACTACTGAAACTTCAGATTAAAAAGTCTATTCAATCAGGATTCTTATAAGATTATGTTTTGACAAATGTCAAAATAATAATTATATTTAAATCCTATAAAAAAAAACACAGTCGGAACTAATTTAGGCCTTGATTTTTTTCTTAAAATAGCTTCATAATATAATCCTCCATTTTATAAAATAAATAATTAATAAAATAGTTTATTAATAAAGAATTTTTGTACATAAAAATAGCAAGGGCCTCTGTACTAGGTTCGGAAACCTGTCCTACTGGCTACCCCGGTTACTGAACTAGATGTATAGTATGAAGAAAGATAATAGAGATAGAAATATAATATATAAACAAAACTGATAGAATAAAATAAATAAATAATATATACTTAATACAAAAATAAAGAATCTACACAAACAAACTTTACACAATAACAACTTTAAATCGGTATAAATTGCAATTTTGTAGATCCTATCATATTAATTGAACTTGTAGCACTACAACAATTTTAAAATGGCAATACTGGGTCGGCCATCTTGTTTTTTGGTCTTCTTTTAGCAGTGTGATGATTGTTTTACACCGTACAATATTTACATGCTTGTAAATATTTTTTTAAGTAAAATAATTGTTTTACAAACTCTTTCAAGCTCAAGCTTGTCAAGCACTAACTTGACTTAAATAATGATGCATCAATTATCTAACTCAGCCATTCTCAAAGTGCGTTCCGCGGAACCCTAGGTCTAAAATACTGCAAAAAATACCTACCAAAGGGAGATTATAAGGTTACATCTAAATATTCCAACTAAATATTACGTAATATTGCATTGCAATATGATTGTTCATAAATGCATATAAATCAGTTTTTTATAATTATATTAAGGCTTTTTCCTTCGCTAAAAAAGTTTGAGAACCGCTGATCTAATTTATTTTATATAAGTATGTATTGATATTATATGTATGTATGTGTATGTAACCTGTTATTATGTATTTTATTATTATTATTAATTAACATTGCACTTCATTCACCACATTTCTTTCCTAATGGTTAACTGGTAGAGAAGCTAACCATTATGCCAATGTTTTTGTAGCGAAATAAAGAATTATTATAATTGATAGGACTTGGTGATATACTACAACACGAACCTGTTTTCCATTATTTCTCAATATATCCAAGCATTCATCCCAAAGCTTTTCATTTAATTTATCAGCCTTTATCGCTTCCAGCTCTTTGTCCGATATAACATCGTCTGCTGATTCTTTTTGAGTGCTTTTCCGGGCAGACTTCTCCGGACTATCTTTTAACGATGTGTCTTTTGATTCTGGAAATAAATACGTAAACGTATAAAGACAACACGTGCCAATAAATGCATAAGTGAATTTATAATGAATTGTTTCAGGCGTTACTTTGCGGTAATCCATATTAAAGGAAATTAATTTGCTTATAATTCCCACTACACCACATGGCATCATCAGGATACGTGAAGTGGCGAAACGCGTCGAGAGAAGTTATTATAAGTTGGTGGAGGTTATTTCCCTTCACCAACCTAATGTAGCGGGAATTATAAGCAAAATAATTTCCTTTAAGTGAAATTATGTAACTTCTAAACACTTTAAATTTAGTTTTGAACCTGGATAAACAAAATTAAACTCCTGAAATCATATATCCGCTACAACGAAAAAGTAAATAGCATAATTAAAAATTAAATCAGACTCCAAATTGATTGTTCACTAGTCGCTCGTTTGAAAGTGCAATTATAAAAATATGTTATGTGGGTAGTTGTAAATAATTACTTTGTGTGTATCTTTTGGTAATAAGTAATATTACGGAGATTATAAACCAGTCATTATTGCAAATGACATAAGCATCCATTGGTCATAAATAAATACACACCTCTCGCTCTATTCCGTGTAACTTTAGGCGTAACATCATTCTTTGTCTTTTTCTTTTGCGGTTCTTTACTACTTGCATCGGCATCCTCGTCTGTTGTAGAAGCCTTGTCTTCGCGTGCTTTGCGTTTCTTGCCCTTGGATTTGGCATTCGCTTTTTGTTTTAACGCTTTCTTCTCCGCCTCCGCTTCTAAATAACCATCTGGATACTGAAAATATAACAAGTGTATTTCCAGATAAAATTATTCACTGGTGAATCTCGCACTAGGGCAGTTATACCCTGGAAGTCTATATCAGGGGTCGGCAACCTGTTTGTCCTTAAGGGCGCAATACTAAATTTGAAAATCACCGAGGGCGCATATTTTACAAATCTGTCCACATGCCTATTCTAAACTCAACTGACTACTTGCTGTATATCGCCGTTGACAAGAGTAAGTAAATCGCTCTGGCTATCATACATTTACATTAGTCCAGCGAGGACGCATTAAAAATCGATCGCGGGCGCCGCATTGCCTACCCCTGGTCTAGATTATAATTCAATTAGGTACTATACATATTTGCAAACACTAGCTTAGGCATAAAAAATATATTGAAATACCAACACAATTATTTTTGTCTATGGTATATATTATAAGAGAGATGTCTATGGTCAGTTTAGTTGAAGAGATGCTAATTGAAGAAGGATCGACAATTAAAGAATATTATAAGAAGATTTGTGTTTCACTGCCAACTTTACCCAACATGGAAGGGAGGGATATCTAATAATATAATACATAATAAATATATACAAGCTATATACAAGTTTAAATAAACAAAAATGCAACTACAATAATGACAGTGAAAGCAATTTTAGTTACTCTATGAGTGACACAGGAGGACTGTTTCAGTCTCGCTATAATTCAGATTATGGAGGGCAAATCAATTCCTAGATCCATTCATAGCTATTCACAATGGCACATACCACAATATCAAATTGCTTAGCCCCAGGCTCCCACGGTGCTGGCACAGGATCGTCTCTTCTCAGCAAATACTTCCAGACTTTGAATCCGGAGAGACCGCGTTCCGGGTAGTACTTCACGACTTTATATATACCATCGTATCTGCATATAGAATTCATTATACACGACAATTCTCAAATGGATACAGTTTTTGTAGGTATATAAGTGACAGAAAGAGAAACGATCGCGGTGTCGTGAACGGCAAAGGAGATATCTGCATCCCTTTCACACATGCCTTAAACTACGACACGAATATAGTTATCCCTTTCTAATTATTGTTTCTCCAGCCAAATTGTACATATGGGACATTCTTTTACAACGGAATCGAATTTGGCTGAAATTATTTTTATGGATTCCATATCGAAAATACACTTTTTTATTTATTCTGGAATATAAAGGTAATCAAAAATTTGCAAACTTAGAACTGACTTTAAAAAATTCATAACTCCAGTTATATTTAAGATAGAAACCTGATTTTTTTTTTCATTTTAAATCTAGAAGAACTATATATAATATGTCAATTCATAAAGTTAAAATATCCTATAGAACAGTTGGAGAAACTTATATGAAATAATAGTGTAGATTAAAATGGATTAAAAATATAGTTATCACAATGCATTGTGGCAATAGAAAGATCAGAAGAAACATGAAAGATGACACTGACAGACTAAACGTCAAAACCTCAAATCTTCTTTAATAAGTATTTCACATCAAATATCCTATCGAAGACATATTTTTATTTAGTAAAGGAAATTATTTAAAATTATTTTGCTTATAATTCCCGCTACATTAGGTCAATGAAGGAGAATAACCTCCAACATTCAATAACTTGTCCCGACGCGTTTCGCCACTTCACGTCATCATCAGGATACGTGTGGTCGCTTCGGTTTCGCTTCGAACGCGTCGAGACAAGTTATTGCATGTTAGTGGAAGTTATTTTCCTTCATCGACCTAATGTAGCGGGAATTATAAGCAAAATAATTTCCTTTAATATGGATTTCCGCAAAGTAACGCTTGAAACAACCAATATAGCCATGCCTCACCTGATACCTTCCTTGGGCGCGTATTGTGGAAAGTGCTTCACCATCTTGTACGACCTGACAACGCGCACTGGCTTCCCCTCCCTCCACTTGTCTGCGCTGTCCGCTCCCCCCTCGTCCAACTTCACAGCGCAGTTGCGTGCCAGAGCCCTGAATATCGAAATTACAACTATCAATGTCTTTTCCGTGTCATACTTTTAAATATCTTGACATGTTGGCTCCCACGTGACAGGCAATGCCTAGTGTGGGACCATCGAAAACCATATTATGTATTATTTTTAAATAATAAATAAATGAAAAAAATAAAAAATATATATAATTGTTCACTTGTCTCAATTAAAAATCACAAAATTTAAATATAAATATATGTAACTCTTTAATAATTTAATTTTAATTTATGATTATTTTAATTTTATTGTATACTAGCTTTAACCCGCGTCTTCGCTCGCATTTAAGTCATTAAATAAGTATCAGAGATCATTTCAATAGAAGACAATTAATTAAAATTAATCAACATAACTCCCTATTTATTTTTACTATTCGTATGAGATCAATCAATCAAATTACACTGTCTACTTAACACATGATACAGAAACCATACCGAAAAAAACAAAAATGCGGGATTGGAAGCCCTACTTGGAAACGTACAAAAGTGATAGGACACTTACTTGTTCTCTCGTGTGAGTGTTTGGTCGCATGACTGTTCGGCTGTGCGCTTGTTGCCAGACAGATCACGCCCACCGCTGCCTGTGTATGTGAACTCAGTTCCGTTATCATAATCATCTTCATAGCCACCTGAAATATGTATTTTAAGAGATACTTGTGTGAAATAATATTGTAGATTAAAAATATAATTATCGCAATGCATTGTGGCAATCATAAGATCAGAAGAAACAAGAAAGATGACACTGTCAAAACATCAAATCTTCTTAAATGAGTATTTTCGGCTTGTAGAATCGACCGTCACATATTCAATGTAATCCAAGCCAAAATTTTAATACACACGTAAATCCTCATGTCATAACAACCGTCCACAATTCCTCTAATAAACTCATTTCACGCTAGGTAATTATCACAAAGCAAAAAGACACGGAAGAGAAACAAACGAAAAACATAACATATGAAGTGTCAAAAAACTAAAATCTTCATAATTTTTAGAGATAACCAGTATTAAACAGTAGTTTAATAAATATATTTTAACAAAATTCCCATTATTACATACGCTAAGTGTCAAGCAGATATTGACTATTGACCCAGTATGTTATCCCGGGGTAGTACCACCACTTTTAAGGTATAAACTATGCAATTTGGATCTGTCTGTAATCAAGGGACCACACTCCAGCTTAACATCAGGTGGACCATAAAAAACCACTCACCGGACAATACAATACTGTAAGCACCTTCGACGTCTCTGCCATGGATCCCTGATACTGGCGGTCGATGAACACCCGACTCCGATAACTGAATATACAAATAAATATATATATGATGAAAAAATATATATATATGATGTTAGTACTTAAAAGCTGGTAATAGTAAGTGATAGTCCCACACGACAAGCATTGCCTAGTGTGGGACTATCGAAAACCATATCTGTTATTATTCCTGAATAAGAAATAAATAAATAAAATATATAATATACTATGATGATAAGAAAGTTTTGGAATATATATTGTTAGCAATCAAACTACATTTTTATACATTCTATTATCGGTAAAAGAAAAAAAACTCAATGTTAGTCGTTATAAAATAACCAAAGATAGAAGCTGGGTTTTCTTTTCTGATTCAGCAGTATAATCCGGTCTTCATGAAAATCATAAACTAATTGGTTTACCTGTATTCTAAACCTCCAAGTCATACCGACTTCAATCCCCGGTATTGGACCAAAATGGTTAGGTGGCATCGCACATGTTTTTGTTTTACCTGAAATGTCAATCATGTTCTAATTCAATTTCAATTTTCATCGCATCTCACATACAAAGATGTCAAAAACTATTTCTTACTTATCGACTGACACCTTTGTTAGACTAAAATTAATAATAAAAGGAGAAAATTACTTAAGATTTTGTAATAATATTGTACACATGACGATTTTCAAATGGATACAGTTTTTGTAGGTATATAAGCGATAGAAAGAGAAACTATCGCAATGTCATAAACGTCAAAAGAGATATCCGCATCCTTTTCACACATGCCTCAACTTCAACATGATAAGAATATAGTTATCCCTTTCTAATGATTGTTCATTCCAGTCCAAAGTCCAATCTGTATCCATTTGAAGATTGCCGACTGTATTTATACTGTATGTATATTAGTATGTAAGTGGACAATGCCAGTAGCAACTAAATCAAATTGATAATTATTAAATTAATAAATTTACTTAATTTATATTTATATTTGTATTGACGAGTAAAAGCGCTCTATTGGAGCCCATTTACTAAAAGTAAATAAATTTGTAAAAAAAATGTTTATAAATTATTTTTTGTTTAAAAAAAAAGCACAACCATTTTTATAAATTACTTTTGAGCAATAATATTCTTATCTTAAACCTTATAATAAATACATTATTACGGCATTAAGCAAGCTCACCTATATAAAAAAATATTACTATTTTTTTGCAATAAAGAATTTATTTATTTATTATTAAGTCAAATTAATACGTTAACTATTTACATGAAACTTTACTAAAACTAATAATATAATATTTGTTTCACATCATACCAACACACGCCATGCCTCTGCCCCAATCCTTAGTGCTTCTGGCGTCTTTCTTAACCTGTCTCCGCCCCCCTGGAGCAATCACATCATTGGGGTCTCTTTTACAACTAGGACAATACCAATCCTCGTCAGGTATCTCCGTCAATGGGTCAGGCAGACAGGACAGGTGGTAACCATTGTTGCATTCATCACAAAGAACAATCTGAGACAAGTGGATTTATGTAATGAAATGAAAACCGTTTATTAGCATAGGCGCTTGCTCATCGTTAGACTCTACCATGGCTTCGGAAAAGCGTATGACGAGAAGAAGACCACAAGAAACTCGTCAATCAAAGCCTGTACATAAAATAATTAACAAAAAAAAACTGAATTTTCATTCAGAAAAGAAAAGTAAATAACATTACATAAGTCACATAGTTCTCAATAATACATAATTCACAAGAATTAAAGTTAGATCAGATCCACGGTGCAACCACACAGGTATCAGCCCACAATGGTATGAAAAACTATGCCAGTGAGTAGCAGTTTAAACATTAAGAATTAAAAAAACCCATTTCATGGAAAAATTTTGTAGCAACCTATATATTTATTTATTTACCTACCTACAAAATTACATTAAAACTACATATTATAAAAAGGACTACTATTATATAAACTAAATGAAATTTTAATTATAGGATAGGACGGCATGCTCGACATGATAAAGGGATAGATACTACACTTCTAATAAAATTACAAAAATACATAAAAATAAAAAAACAAGAACCAAATAGATGTAAGGAAGAGGGGAGAAAGAAGAAGAAAAAAATAACAAAAAAAAAAACAAAATTAAAATTCTGGTTAGTTAGTTAGTTTGAAGATAGTTAGTATCAAGATGTTTCCTGTATTTTGGCTTGTTGTAGGAAAAAGCATCTATGTCAGTTCTTTTAAATAAGTAATCATAATACACATATAAAAAATAAAGAAAATAATATAAAAACAGATGGAGGTTTCTAAAACCTACCTGCAATTATAAAATTAAATACATAATTACCTATTCCTTACCTACCTAACCTAGTGTGCACAATTTTTATATAGAGTAATACCCCGCTTTACGCGACCCCGTTATGCGCGGTTTCACTATTCAAATATCGCGCTCAATTGCCCCGCATTACGCGAAAGAGTGCTATAAACCTAATGTAGTCATCAACTTCTCCATGGTCGCGGGAATTTCAGTTAACGCGATTTTTTCCGGAACGTATCCCTCGCGTAAAGCAGGGCTATCTGTAGTCAATCAGATTATTGATCGGTCCCACAGGACAGGCTTGGCTTAGTGTGGGAACCATCGGTGAATTATTTATGTATATACGTACAAAGTGTGATTATTATTGTTATTACCAATATCTTGCTAATATTTTATTAATGTTAAGAAATACAAGACGAATGTACAACAGTAAGATAGACCAACACTGATTTTTGGTGCCGAAGCAACAAGTTGTTACAAATTTTAATAATAAATATTTCATTTATTATTATTATTATTATTAAAAAAGGCTTTTTATCTATTACATAACTAGTGTGTTACCTTGTCAGGGTTCTGTTTTCCTCCACACCAGAAACAGCCGCAATCTTTGCATAAAACACTCTCGTTGTCTCTGCATTGTAGACAATTCAGTGGTTGTGATCCTGAAAATACAAAACAATCATGCATAATTGATTGTTTCAGGCGTTACTTTGCGGAAATCCATATTAAAGGAAATTATTTTGCTTATAATTCCCACTACAACATTCAATAACTTGTCTCTAGTCTAGACAAGTTATTGAATGTTGTAGCGGGAATTATAAGCAAATTAATTTTAAATAATTTCCTTTACAATCATGTATCCCAGCGGCGATGTTACGAACTCGTTTTTTATTTATATTTTTACTTTATTATAAACGAACATAATAATCAATTTTGATATTACGATTGTCTGTTACGTCACTAAGGAATAAACATGTACCTGATAAAAAAAAGTGTTTTACTAAAAAACAGACATACATATTGGTCTTTCTCCAAGGTTAACTGGTAGACAATTTTACTAAGCATTAAGTCGTTTTCTATGCGTGTTTAAATTATGAAGATTGAGTTTTAAAAATTAATTACTGAATTGGGCCTTTAGTCCGTGTAGAGTTACAGTGTTTTACAGACGATGCATGAAGCTGTTAATAGCTTACATAACTTCTTCTTCTTCTTTTATTAATGGCCTCAGAAGTCTATTAAAGATAATTCTGCCAATGTCGAGTATTCAGGCAGCAGCCCATTAAGAGATTACAAAGTTTGAATTCACACATAAACCCTTCATGTCAAAAAAAAAACATATTGCTGTCATAACTTTTTCATTGATAACATTTATAAGCTATATGTTTTTATTTAAATTCAAAACTTAATATACAAACATAATAAATTTGCTTTCTTTTTTATTGACATAAGGGTTTGTGTATATTGAAATTTTATAATTTCTTATTGAATACTCGACTTTAGTAGATTTATCTTTAATAGACACCTGAGGCCATTAATAAAAGAAGAAGAAGAAGAAAACAATGGCAGAATTGTCTTTATAAGTATTAAATAGGAGTTTAAAAAAGATTTGTATGTTAAAATTTTATAATTTCTTATTGGGCTGCTACCCGAATACTAGACACTGGCAGAATTGTCTTTAATAGACATCTGAGGCCATTAATAAAAGAAGAAGAGTATTAAATATACAATGAGCCCAGACTTACTCTTCTCAGTGGGCGTGTTCATAATTTTGTTGCACTTTTCACTTCTTTTAGATAACGGAACAACTTTTTCTATCGCATATATGCTATCGTGTAGCTTTATTTTAGAGTCATGTTGCGGCACAGCCTCAGGTCCAAGATATAAAGTGCCTATTAGTTCGTAGCTTTTCTGCAGTTTCTTTATTTCCGATACTTTAAAATCGTACCTGTAAAATGCGCAACACTATATATATTCATTCCAAAAAAAGTTTTTGACATACCAACCTGACATAAATTGATTCATGGAGAAATGCAAATTACCAACAATAAATCTAACTCAGGGGTCGGCAGACCGCGGCTCGCGAGCCGCATGCGGCTCTTGCCATAGGATTATCTGGCTCCTCTTACAATACAATAGTATATAATAAAGTTCATGTTGCGGCTCTCTGAAGGCATGGAAAAATCTACAAACTTAATATTCAGCTCATCTGGTTGATAAGACTGCCGACCCCTGATCTAACTTAATAAGTTGATCTCTCCTTTATAATTTAAAATTTCATTTAGTTTATATAATAGTAGCCCTTTTTATAATATGTAGTTCTAATGTAATTTTGTAGGTAGGCTTTATAAATAAATAAAAGAAAGTAACAAAGACGTACCAATGTCCCTTAACAGTAGGATCCTCAGTGTCCTGATTGATCATAACGCATTGGCCAACCTTCAAATCAGATATTTCAATCAAATTCCTTGCTCTAGGACGGATATCTTTCAATTTATAATAATTATTTGGATCATCTTCGTCACTGTAACACAAAAGGAAACCTCAGATATTATTAACACTAGAACTACCAGCTGGTAAATATGGCCTATTTTTACCAACCGGTCAAAATGACCGATGACTTGCGCTTGCAAAGTATTAAATATAATTCAATACATTTATTGTAGAATCGTAAAAAATTGAATTATCTACTAAAAAGGTTACGCTTTAGTTGAGGACCCCAGGATTTACTAAATGTGAAAATGTTAAATTTTTTTTTTCTAAATTGTGCCAATTTTGCCTGCTGCCGTGGCCGTCTACTAATATAGAGCTAACTGTAACCTAACCTTTTCGTTATTCGTACAGTTTTGGGGTCCTCAACTAAAGCCAAGCCTTTTCCTTAATACACCGAATGTAGCGGGAATTATAAGCAAAATAATTTCCTTTATTTAATATGTGCCAATAACGATTACTAATAATAACTTACTCATTATCCAGCTGCACTTGATAGAGTAATCCAAACTCATCATCACTTTTAACTTCTTTAACACCTTTACTAAAATATGACCTAATATTCTTTTTACTACTAGACGATTCATCTATAATATTAGGTGAAATATTTTCCGAAGACGATATGTCATGGTGGGAGGGATCAGCAACAATTCTTACTATCTTCCCTTCATGCCATGCTCCGAGTTCTTGATCTCTTACGTCTACTAAATCTCCAATAGCATACAATTTGCTTTTTGCATCTATAAAAGGTTTATATTTAATCCTTATATCTATTTAGGTTAAGCAAATGTTTATGTGAAGACAATACGAACCATAATAAACTATTTTATTTTCTTTCTCTTCTTTATTCTTTGATACGACTTCCTGTGCCTTCTCCTCATTTTGAGATTTAACTATGAGTTGTATTACATCGTTTATTTTAATATTGTAATCGTGGAATGTGTATCCATTGTCCAACTGAAATTTTAATCTTTTTTGTTAGTTTGTCTAAGCCAGGCGACTTTACAAGCATATCGATATAAATGTTATGAAATGTACGTGGATATTTCTTTGTTTTATACAATACTTTACACTTTAATAAAAGAAAATCGTCCCACCTCTTTACCGCCATAAAACAGTCTTTGTAATTTTGGCTCGACGTCAACTTTATCTCGCACTAAACGTCGCAGTTGATCAATCTTTGTCAGCTTTGATCCGACCACAACTATCATCTCCGGTTTTCCAATTACTCTAAGTCTGATATGCATTTTAAAGTTATAATAAACACCAAATCATAACTACAAAATAACAATAACCGCCGTGCGATTGGATTTGACATTTAATTTGGCGGATTTTTTATTGAAACGTTGGCTGCTTTGTCAACAATCAAAATCCATAACTGTTTACATTTATTAAAAAATTACTTCATATAACTTTTAATTATTATTAAACTAAACTTTGTCTATATGTATGTATGTAATGTAAATTACGATGTCAGATTTATTTTTTATTGTTAGATCCGTTAATACAATTTTATTTCTATCTATGGTTTTTGAACAGTCAATACCAAAATTGCCAACATTACAATAAAATATATCAAAAAATAGAAGAGGGGAGCGGGTTTTGTTTTGTTTTGCAAAATGCAAGACATATCCAGTATTTTAAATATAATATTTATTATCGGTGGAGGTGTAGTAACGTTTATTATACTATTTATATTTGCCAAGAGACAAATATCAAGGTTTGCTTTAAGATCAAGACGCGGACCTCACGTTCCAATAGGAGCTGATGCAAAGAAAGTAAGATATTCCGTTAATTCAGCTTATTAATTAAAAAGTACGATTTTTTGTATGTAATACAATAAAATTGTACTCTTATTTTAGTGCCTGAAAAAAGAAATAGAGCGTCGTATAGAAGCTGTGCCTCGAATCACTCACGAGCCTCGTTTACTCAGTATAGAGCCTTCACACTATATACTTGAGCCTCAACAGCCTTACCATTACAGGTTTAGAGCAGTAGATGACGTGAAAATTTTAGGTAAGAAAGCATTTTTAATATAACCAAACCAGTAAGTAAGAATACATAACTTGCAGAAGATGAAATAAGTCATCACGACCCTGGCCTCCGTCGTCACCCGCGTGAGTCTTTGCGGGCGTTCCTTCTTACGTCATTGGCGGCTTCTCTCGATGGTCATGGCCAGAAGTTAGTTCATCAATTCTGTGATACATATGAGTATGCCCGACATCATCCTGGTCAATTTGGAGAAGACCACTATCTTGCATATAGTCGATTACTAAAAAAGTTATTGGATGCGTGAGTATTTTAACTTAGGCTATATATAAAACATATATTATACCAAACATTGTCTTGATAATTTGTATAATTTCAGTGCAAAGTTACTCCAAAACATCGGAGGATGTGGTAGGTCGCCTCATTCTCCGAAATCTCCTCAAAGAAGGCCGCAAAGACCGAAGCCTGCTAACAAACATCATAAGCATTATACCGCTTTGGAGGTGAGACATTTATCAACCAAATTGTCTACATATGTATTTATCACTGTTTGTTCTACTTGGTCTATCCTGAAAATGTCTTAAAGATTGACCAGAATTAATCTTATGGACTGCTACAAGTGTAATAATCTATATCAGTGGTCCACAAGCCATCTTAAATTTATTTAAGTAACCATAGTATGGACTATACTTATAGTTTATAATTACTTCTACAATGATTTAACACAGTTGGTGGTCCACGGCAAGACAAATTTTGTCAAATGGTCCCTCATCACTAAAAGGTTAAAAATGACTGATCTATATCAATAAACTAGCTTGGTCCTCCTCTCCTGAACCTATTATTGTATATAGGTACTAATAAAATCGTGGCAATTTATTCCAGAACCTTCCAGTAGAACCAAAATTAGAAGATGAAATAATAACGATACCCATCCGCAGTCCGGAGCTGGCGCCCAATCCGGACGAGACGTCCGTGTGAGGTCGGCATAAACACATGGCGTTCACTCTTTAAATGTGACTTCTGTCATATTCATACATATATACAGTGCTATTTAGTGTTTCCATCTATTTTGTGTTATCTTAATGTTATGTATGATCATAGGCGTAACCACGGTGGGGCGCTTGCCCTACCCTGGCTCTGCCTTGTAAAGTACCTAACCAAACCTAGAAACCTAGATTATCTGTTTTGGATAATTAGAATTATACAGTGTGCTATAGGGTGTGGGTGTAACCTTTTTGTATGAAAAAATTAACCGGGATAAGAGCGCAGGTATAGCTTGCTAGTTACATATTATTTTAGACTGCTGCCCCATCCTGAGCCCATGGCTGGCTACATGTGGGGTAGATTTAGTAATAATATATAGGTGGTGGGTAGCTGTGAAAAACATCAGTCTGAAGTCGTAACTTAACACTTAAATTGCAGTTACAAGACGTAGGGCTGTAAATTACAACAATTACTCATTTAATTAATTTCTGAGCTAGTTGAAACGGTTGTAATCCGCAATTTGTATATTTCATATGGGTTTATAAGAAGGGTGGTCGCAATGCTTTGAAAATGAGTAAAGTAAAATAATTTAAAAGTCTAACACGTTGGTGTGATTTGGAGAGACGAGTAATAAAAAGAAGAACAACTCGATTGAAAAGAATAATATGATGTTTTAAATTAACACGCATACAATAGACAGGTATATAAAATACACCCGATTGACAGGTCTAACACGGGAAGCTGTATTTACCCACATTCCTATGAAACAATTTCGTTTTTTATAAATCTGTAAAGGCTACAAAAGTAATTATTTCTTCATGAAGTCTCGGCCTTAGCTTAATCTCGAGGTAGTTTTAATTTTGCGAAATGTTGCCAATGACAAAAATATATGTAGCTCTCAGAAAACTGAATAGCACTGAAGATGGTTATTTATTTAGTAAATATATTATACTTAGTTTTAAAACAAATATTCCGTTGCTTATTTTAAGTAAAGGAAATTAGGATATGGTCAATAGATCGATAAATTGCAATGAAAACATTTTGCTAACATTAAAAACCTTTATATTACATATGTATTCTTAAAATGTATTTTTTTTTTTTGGCACAACTTAAACATATACTTAAAAATCAATAATTTTTTTAATAATAAATAACCGTCATATGTATAGAAGCCATGTGTTAAACAACTATATAAGAAAATTTGTAACTTTTGATTATTCATTATGGAATGATACATTTAGGTATTAGGTTAAATTCCCACATGAAGCAGATATATATTTCAGCATTACATGTCCATATTAAAGGAAATTATTTTGCTCATAATTCCCGCTACATGAGGTCGATGAAGGAAAGCAAAACAATTTCCTTTAAAAGTAATTAGGTTTATATTACACATAAAATCCCTTAAGGAACATAAACTAATATTTAAATTAGCATAATTTAACACTAGGAAGAAGCATTTACTCCAATCGCTGTCTCTCTCCACATACATGTCGTACAAGGCGAGCGGCAGCAGCTCCTCATAGACCACATCCGCATCCGGCTCCAGGACGAAATACCCCGTCATCATCACGGCAGCCTCTATCACAACCGACAGCAAGAACTGCTTCTCCGCATCGTGTTCCCTTCTGTAAGAATTCAATCTATGGTTTAGCTTGGATTGGCTTTAGTCGAGGACCTCAAAACTGTACGAATAACGAAAAGGTTAGGTTAGAGTTAGCTCTATATTATTTTATATCTCTATATTGTTGCCTATAGGTTGCCTGATAGAGATAAGGCCGCCTTTTGTTTTTTTTTATTTTTATTTTCTCTTAATGTGTGCAATAAAGAGTTATTATTATTATTATATTGTCTTCTGCATTTCTCTACATTTTCAAAGTTGGTTGCCTGGAAGAGATGGCTTCTTAGCGTTAAGGCCGCCATCTCCTTACTCACTTACTCTTATCTTTTCTTTCTCTATTATTAAGTATTAAATAAATATATTAGTACGTACTCTGCAATGGCCGCCTGTGTTCGCGCTAACAGTTGTTTATACCAATCTCTATGCTGGTTATTGAGCTTACTTGTGCAGAGACCCGATCTGATCATTGCTCTCACGTTGTCATGTTCCCTGGAAGATATTCATATTATATTAAAAGATAAAGCCCCATTTCGGGATTAGCTTGGAAGTACACACAACGATTTTCAAATGGATACAGTTTTTATAGGTATATAAGGAACGGCAAAGGAGATATCTGCATCCCTTTCACACTTTCAACTTCGACACGATAAAAACATAGTTATCTCTTTCTAATGATTGTTTCCTCCAGTCCAAAGTCCAGTCTGTATCCATTTGAACATTATCGACTGTACATAGTTATAGCATATAAAACAATTTAGTACAGGGGTCGGCAACCTTTTTTGGCCGCGGGTCAAAATTAACCAAAATGCGAGTATTAAAGAGACGTTTGGGTCAGATATATTTTCGTATTAAAACAGCATTTTAGTAAATAATAAGATATATTTTATTAAGAAAACACTTACATAGTTGAATAAACTTTCTCTACGATATCAATGGCTCCCCTGATGTTGAACTTGTGACGTCAATTTTTTGGGGAAAAAAAATAAATGTTTGTATATCTTATACTTTATTTTCTGAACTAGAGTGGGTCACTTGGAACTACCAAAAGGGTCACTCGGTGACCCACGGGTCATAGATTGCCGACCCCTGGTTTAGTACATACAAAAGTGTTGATGCACTAAGAAGTAACTTTATAATCTCAACACTTACTCAGTACACTCAGCCGTCGCATCAATGACTTCATTAAACCTATACATCCCTCCTCTCCCCTCCATCGTGCCCAAGGCCACTCCCACCGCCGCCGACTTACGGACACGAGCTGCTGACAACTCCCACCATGAGCTTGGGGATATTATATTAGACAGCACACTGTCAGGCAACGCGCACATGCACTGCACTATATATGACCACGACTGAAACAATAACCAAATAATTATAGTGTATCTTATTATTATTATTAAATAATAAAAAAATTCAATCATAAGAAAGAAAGTATCTGTGGGCTTATCACGAATTTTAGTCTGGCTTTCGAACCGAGTTCGCTTCAAGCGATTTGTATGGAAATTTGAGCAGCGCCACCGCGTGCGGATTTGGAACTACAATATTTTAGATACTTTTTGTTAATTTTCGAACGTCTCGATCTTTCGTTCATTTGATAGATTGCTGGTGCTCGTTGGTCGTTAGTAAAAATTCATGATCCCGATTGCTAACGGATCCATTTTACTTGTGACAACTCGATTCGAAAGCCAGACTAAATTCGTGATAAGCCCACTAGTCAGATATGGTTCATATGTGGATAAAGATTAGTATTTAATGATAAACAAAAAACACTAATATTCAATTGAGCTGGAACATCACTAAAGTGTAACATCTATTATTTGCCTGGCAACACTATGATTGTATTGTTTGGAGACACGGTTGGAACGCAATAACTTCGTATTGTTAAAAGTATATGTTTATTGATTTATTTTCAAATTTAAAAATAAACACAAAACGTCCTTCCGCATATTAAAAATCTACGAAATTTCGAAAAGGCATATGACAAGAAGAAATCACAAGAAACTCGCCAATCAAAGCCTGTACAATATAAGCACACCAACATACACACAATCATTTCAGTCACACAGGTTGTCATAAAGATAGTCATTTTATAATAAACGATTAATTAATATAATTAATTGTTTCAGGCGTTACTTTGCGAAAATCCATATTAAAGGAAATTATTTTGCTTATAATTCCGACGAAGAGACCACACGTATCCTGATGATGGCACATGAAGTGGCTAAACGCGTCGAGACAAGTTATTGAATGTTGGTGGAGGTTATTTTCGTTCATCGACCTAATGTAGCGGGAATTATAAGCAAAATAATTTCCTTGATTAATTAATACGAAAACAAGTCAACTTTAATTAGTTGATTTTCAGTATTAGCGTCTGAAATACTTGTTCATATATCACTTACCACATGCGAATCACTGACACAATAGTAATAGTGTTCAACAAATTCCATTAGCATGATCCTATTCTCCTCTTGTATGTCCTTCGACAATGCACTCCTGATGCTCTCCAGCAGCATCACGAACATGCTTTCCTCAGGGTCCCCGGTCGGGTCATCCCTGCTGTAGGCATAACTAAGGCCCTTGTCCAGGGGTACTCGAAGCAAACCCGAATCCATTGTCACACATACGATCGGTAATATTGTGCTTAAATGCAGAACTGTTGATTCCTAAGAACAAAAAAATCAAATTAATAAAACTGAATATTTAGAACAAGTATGTTCCGTACCAAATCCATAGATATTTTTTTCCCCTATTTATTGTCTATTTTGCTATATTCCTGTTCTCCCCACCACCTTATTTTGTCCCGATGGCAGCGCCCTCTCGGCGACAACCGGTGTAACTAGGAACAACTATGTGAACACATCGTTCTAATCTTCATTTCATCGCAATCAAGAGAAGAATCGACTCATACAATAGACCAGCACCTAAGTTCACTCCGGAGACGACAGTGGAAGAGAGTGAGAGCCGAGCCTATCGTAAGTACCCCAGCATTTTATATCACACAAAGTATATGCAACATATTACTACTTTACTTTGATAACTGTCTAATAATTGCCGCTTTTAAAGATTTATTATTTATCAGTAAACAATTTTTACTGCATAAAATGCAACTAAGTTATGATCAGGTGATCACAGTTCAAACTACACTCAGGCGTTATTTCTGAACACGGGCCTGAAAATTTTCCCTTAAAGGACTAAACCAAAATATTCATTCATAGTTCAATCTATTTCCCATCTTCTTCTTCTTCTTTTATTAATGGCCTCAGATATCTATTAAATAAAAAAGTTTGGACATAATCTTCAGCGGTTCTCAAACTTTTTTGGCGAAGGAAAAAGCCTTAATATAATTATAAAAAACTGATTTATATGTATTTATGAACGTTATATATGTTACGTAATATTTAGTTGGAATATTTAGATGTAACCTTATAATCTCCCCTTGATAGGTATTTTTTGCAGTATTTTAGCCCTAGGTTTCCGCGAAACACAATTTGAGAATGGCTGATCTATGTCATTTTATGTTTACCCTTAGGTATACAATAGGATGACAATGCCCCTATACAGCAGCTATTCTTCTACATCATAGTAGATTTATAATATATTATTATGACATTAGTATGGACAATGCCAGTATACAGCAGCTAAATCATATTGATAATTATTAAATTAATAAATTTATTTCATTTATATTTGTAAATGACATTTATCAAACGCTCTATTGAATAGAGCACAATTACTAAAAGTAAATAAATATAAAAAAGACAATTCTGCCAATGTCGAGTATTCAGGCAGCTGCCCAATAAGAAATATATTCATATAAAAAAATTAACTACTTCTTCATGATTTATACTCACTTCTAAATCATCTTCAGTGAGCGGCGACAGTATCTCCTGTATATACACTTTGGCGGAGTGCGTGTTCTCTGCCTGTCTGGCGGCCAGCACTGCGCAATGCTCCGACAGGTGCTGCCCCCCCGCCGCCAGCAGGTGCAAGTAGCTGAGATCCATTGAAGGCAACACCCTGCCGTAGTCCGCGCTTACACATTGCAGCATGTACGACAAAACACTTGTCGGACACTCGTATGACGGACGAAGGGCCTGAAAACACATAAACACACTTTCTTACACAAGTCTACTAGTGGCCTGTAGGTGGCGTTATTAAATAACTTATAATTATGTTCACGCCAAATGTATCATTAAATTTCCTCTCCCGCTCCCCGCTGTCCTCTCCTCACCAGCGCCAATCAAATTAAAAGCAATTTTTAAATACTCGACATATGAACAAGGGACCAGCCAGTGACTAATTACACGCGCGGGCGGTGAGTCTTCCCTCTTCTTTCTCCGCAGCTTAAGTGCATTTTGTGATCAATTTACCTATTTTCTACATTCCAAAAATACAGTCCACTTGTTCTCCTTCATAATTTTGGTCCTTCGTGCCGGTTTTGATTCAATATACCTACATTATTTTATGTCAGTCAAGAGCCTTAAGTAATTTAAAGTGTGGAGATGTTCTTTTTAAGGCGATATAATAGTTACATATTTAGAGATACCGATATGATATAATAATGTAGATTAAAATGGATTAAAATATATAATTATTACAATGCATTGTAGCAATAAAAGATCAGAAGAAACAAGAAAGATGACACTGACAGACTAAATGTCAAAACTTCAAATATTCTTAAATAAGTATTTTCGGCTTGTAGAATTGACTGGTGAACCATACTGGCAATATTCCGTTAAAACTATGCATGAATTTTAAAGATTAAAAAAAAATACAATATAGCTTTTAGCCGAATCGTACCTGCTTCTTAATATAATCCACCATCCCTCTGAGCACACTATAAGCTGGCAAATGCGATAAATTAGGCAACTCAGTTTTATTTTCAGGATACAAAACACCAGTGCGATACCCTTTGATTTCTCTTTCAATCATTTCCGTCACAAAATCACGAACGGCGCCGATCGCTGTTTGATGTGCTTCCTTGAACACTTCCGGCCATATTTCACCTGAAAGCGTATCATTTATTTTTATTTTTAGCCTAGTATATGACCACACTCCGCCTGATGTTAAGTTAGAGTGGAGACAACTGTTACCACAGACACTATGCCGGCTTGATGAGGCGAATGTGCTCTGTCTAAATTGACAGGGCACACTCCTCTCGTTATCCCGGCTACTTCCAAGCTGATCCCGAAATGCGACTAGGTCACTTCACGGGTGTTCCGCTTGAAAGTGGTAGTACTTCCCCAGGACGGCATACTGGGCTAATGCCATCATCAGTTTGCCTATCACAATTTATACAATCTGACGTTACCACAGTGCATGTTATATTTTTCAATATTAGTAGGAAATTTAAAAAATTATGCTTTGGTTTTGAAATAGACAAGCAAACGTAATACGCTTTTAAATACTCGCTTAACGCTTTGACGCGACTGTTGCATTGCGACGTTCGCTTACAGGAATTGCGACGTTCGCTTACAGGAATTGCGACGTTCGCTTAGAGGAATTGCGCCCTTGCATATATATGTAACTTTTGTACGCAGGTATTCTACTACAAATCTGTTACTTTATACATAGGGATTTTATTCATTAATTATTTAGGAATAATAACAAATATGCTTTTCGATGGTCCTGCACTAGGCAATGCCTATCACATTGCACCGCCTACACTGGGTCACTCCCACCATGGGCGTAGCCAGCCATGGGCTCAGGGTGGGGCAGCAGTCTAAAATAATATGTAACTAGCAAACTATAGCCGTGGTCTTACCCCGGTTAATTTTTTTTTTTTTGTGTCGAGTGTGAACTTTCTCACAGATATTAAGTATTGTAGTTAGTACGTAGATAATTAAGTTTTTTAGGTTTGATTAGAGCCAGGGTGAGGCAAGGCACACTTACATGGAATATAATCCAGCACATCTTCAGGTTTCACAACAACATCAGACGGTGTCTTAGCAAATCCAGCTGGCAGCTTGACCACTTTTTTAAACGCTTCGGGCAAATCGGCCAGTTTGTAATCGCTCAAGTTATATTTTGATAGAGCGTTACAAGACGCTGCTACAATCTCGGGCACGTCCGATTCTGTAAGTCAAAGCATACATACCATATTTTGTGAGTTAACCTAACCCAGGAGTCGGCAGACTTATCAACCAGATGAGCCGAATATCAAGTTAGTAGATTTTCCTATGCCTCCAGAGAGCCGCAACATAAACTTTATTATATACAATAATGAAAGTCTAATTTGATTCAATGAGTTGTAAGAAGAGCCAGATAATCCCATGGCAAGAGCCGCGGTCTGCTGACTCTTGACCTAACCTAATCAACTTTCAATTCTGCCTACGCCTTTATTTTAAGGAGCGTATTGAACAAAAAGGCTTATTATACGATAAATAACTATCTTGATAACAACCTAGTGTGTCTGAGATGACTGTGTCTATATACTTAGGTACCAACTTAGGCAAGAATTATACCTACTAACAGGCTATGATTTCTTCTCGTCATATGTATTTTTGAAATGTCTGCAAATTCTGAATATGCGCAAAATAAAGATCGTTTACTTTGATTAATAATTACGATCATATAAAAAGACATTACAGTAATGCCCCGCTTTACGCGAGGGATACGTTTCGGAAAAAGTCGCGTTAACTGAAATTCCCGCGACCAAAGAGGAGTTGATGACTGCATTATGTTTATACGCACTCTTTCGCGTGATTTAATAATAAATTTGAATTTCGCGTTTATAAAATATTTAATTCTATGTAAATTAATTCAGTGTTAATTACCCGCGACATTCTTCCATAGCTTGCGCGCAGCATCAGATATCAGCTGATCATATTCAGGCGTCGCCACTCTCAACTCGGGAACCCTTGCCAGGAGATTACACAAACTGAAAATTACATTCATTATTGAATGAAAGAAATAGGCTATAAGGAATTTTGTAGTGTTCGAGGCATAGATGGTATTAGGGATGTTGCGGATGCAGATTTTGTCACATCCGCAAATAAAAAATGTGGGTAAGGTAAAAAAAAATACAGTAATATTTATCCTTTCTTTATTTAATAATAAAATAGTGAGTGAATTACTATTAACACTAGAACTACTAACCGGTCAATATGACCGGTTTCAAAAATTCTTCACAAGACTTTTATATACAACCCTACTCGTTATTTTTTGTAAACGATTCCATTATTTACAATTCTACAATCAATTTATTGAATTATATTTAATACTTTGCACGCACAAGTCATCCGGTCATTTTGACCGGTTGGTAAAAATAGGTCATATTGACCGACTCGTAGTTCTAGTGTTAATAATTAATTATTTTAGTAATTAAATTTGAAAATTGGAGCATTACATTTAATGAAAAGTAGAATGGCCGCTTTTTCGGACTCCAGTTTGTTTCGCAAGGGTTCGTACATTATTAATTCGCATCCGCATCAGCTCCGCATCGATTTATGTGGATGCGGATGTCTAACTCGATGCGGATGTAGATACGAATATTCGCAACATCCCTAGACGGTATATTCATCTTACATTGTTTTCCTATCCGAATGCTATTGGAATAAAGTGAATGCTACTTAACGACACGGCTGCAAGAGTTACGAAATAGATATATAAATAAATACTCACGCGACTTGCACTATAGGTCTTATATCATGCCCTATTTTAGGTTCCAGTGCTTTCCAAGTACTAGGAGGCCCCACCACCATCTCAGTCCAAAGGATCCCTAGGGCGTCCAATGCGGTTGAAGTGGGTAACCCACCGTGCACGTCAGTACAGCGGTTTAACGTATTAGATATCATTGACACTAGCTCACGGCCGTGGGACGATGCTCTGTGGAAACAATCAATGTATAATAAAAGCGATATTTGTGTTCCAATCGTATTACACATTAGATGAATACCTTATCCCTACTAATATTATAAATGTGAATGTGAGTTTGTTTGTTACGTTTTCACGTAACAACTACTTCACTTTGTACACATATTTTTGGGGGTACTAGAAGTAACATAGGATACTTTTTATGAATAAAAAAGAATATTTCTGTAGTTCTTCTTTATCTATATTTGTATCTATTTATAACTCCCGCTATTTGTCTTCTGCATTTCTCTACATTTCAAAGTCGGTTGCCTGGAAGAGATCGCTTCTTAGCGATAAGGCCGCCATCTCCTTACTCGCTTACTCTGTATTATTTTTTCTCAGTGGCGTAGCGTGGGGGGGGGGGGGGGCAGAGGGGGCGGCCCGCCCCAGGCGGCACTTTTATGGAGCGGCAAAATTTCACAGTAAATAATATAATATATTTTGTAAATATTTGAACCATTTCATATTTTTAACGCAACTATAAATTCGGACCGATTGAAAGGAGCACGGATTTTTTTTGATTTTGTTTTGTTGATTTGTTCTTGCCCAAAAGTTCTCTAGACTTAATGTATATAATGTATAGTATACATTAAATTGAAATACCTAATTAAGAGGGCGGCAAAATTGTCTTCCGCCCCGGGCGGCCGATACCCACGCTACGCCACTGTATTTTCTCTATTATTAAGTAATAAATAAATAATGTTAATAAGTACTTATATATCGTACATTACCTTTGCTCACACATCCTCTTAACAGCGACCGCCTTTGCCAACTCAATCTCCCACTTGACGTCCTCCTCCCTGACCAAAGTATTGTCTAAAAGTATCTCCCTCAGATACGGGTAACAGCGCACTTGCATTTCAGCCAACACCGTGTACAGATGTATTAGAAAGGACGTAGGCACAGCTTTGTTAGTCTTCAACTTTCCCAATATGCCTACGATCGATGGAACGTTCTCCTGTCAAAGATTTACAAGTATATATATTAGGAAGTACATATCTATACTAATATAATAAAGAGGAAACATTTGATTGTTTGTTTGTTTGTATGTATTGAATAGGCTCCGAAACTACTGGACCGATTTGAAAAATTCTTTTACCATTAGAATCCTACATTATCCCTGATGAACATAGGCTATATAATATTTTCAAAAACGTTAGGGATCCGCATGAAAACTTCAATAATGTAACTCAAAATGTGAAAAAAATTATTATATTTTGTACGCTGTGGAAATTATTGACAATAGAGTAAAGTGATGTACTACAGTTTTATAGAGGACATCAATATCTACAAAAAAGTCTGTGATACCATGTGTCTAACTATTACAGTTATGTTACAATAACTGCTTTTTTATGTTAAAATTCATAGTTCTTTATATCTTCATTACTACGCGAACGAATACCATTATATGCAGTCAAAATAAAATAATAAATCTTTAAACACGACAATCATTAGACAGTAATCAAAATAAAATAGTAATATGTTGCATATACTTATATATCAAATATCTGGTTTAAATATTAATTTGCATTTTTTCTTTCTGTTATTTATATATTAATAAGTAACAATTGAAACGATTTCATATAAATGCGTGTAACAGAACGTAATGACAGCTAAGTGACAGTAGACAGTCGCAATGGATTGTTATTGGTCAACTATGTTTTAAGCGTGTGATTGGTCTATTTTAATTCTTACCACCGAGTAGCATAATGAAAATCAATTACCTTAACAATAGCCATAAATGGAATAGCCCTCATTGCTTCAGCCTTAACAATAGGGCTGGTATCATTAGCCACTTTGTACAACAACACTGGCAACACCTGTATCGACAGATCCTTCCGAACACGTACCAAATCAAGAATAATCTTCAGAGATCTCACTACCAGCTCCTCATCATCACCCATCACAATGCCGAGTAGCACCCCGACGAATTTAAGTTGCAAATTATTATCAACCGTTTTTATAGTATCCAACCAGCTTTTTATTTTGATTGGATTATCATGAATCCTCTCCCATGTGCGGAGTATTTTTGTTATTAGCAACAGTTTCGCGTCACTGTATCTTAATGCTTTAAAAGTGTCATTTGCTAATAAATTCGGTATGATTTGCTTTTGATCCTTGTACGTTGCTTTTTTATGATGTTCAATTATTTTGACTGCAATCTTGAGAGCATTGTCGGTCAAACACGACGGCTGATTCAGCCATTGCAACGAATACGATATTAATATTTTAACAACCAACGATGGCGCTTCATATCTCTTTAGTATTTTTAGACCTGCAATAATAAATTATATTTTAGATCAACCCTGTCCAATTTATCATAGCCCGCGGGCCATATTTTCTTCACCAAACAAGAACAAGAACAAGAAGATTGATAAATGAAGAGTCAGTTAACGTTGATTAAAAAAATATTTTATTTATACTAAAAAGAAAACTTTAAAATATTCGTAATATATTAATGAGAACATTGTGGCCGTAATTGTTTAGCAACAATATCAATCAATATTTGTTGTGGCAAGTCTAATTATATCTTCAAGAGTGGAATCTTTCAAACTGTTTCTATATTTTGACTTTATATATTTCATATAGGAGTATGCACGCTCGCAGATATATGTACTTCCGAAATTTGAAGCCCAAAATCTCTCAATTTAAAGTAAAATAATTTTAATATTAATAATAATAATAATAATTTAGTAACAAAAAATTATTCATAGTAACATACTCTCGCGGGCCGTGAAAATAATTTGGCGGGCCTTATATGGCCCTGTTTTAGATTATCATTAGAGATGTGCCGATTATGACTTTGGCCGACTAGCCGACTACGGTTTAGGGGATTCCCGTGACGCTTTGTTTACAGCTGATTCGCTGCAATTTCAGTCACTACTGACATGTGGACAAATATAAATAACAAAAAAAAGTTTTTTGAGTTTTACAGCTCACTAGTTTGACGATAGTTTCAAATATCATCATGCAGAATTGCAATATATGTCATTAAATATTATGTTGATTCGTTTTTTAATTAAGATACTAATTTTGTTTGATAAATGTCATCAATATATTTTCTTTACAAGGAAGTAACACATACATTTTATTGAGAAATAGACACAAAGTAAGAAGCCGGATAGTCGGCGCTTTTTACCGATTAGTCGCCGACTACGATAGTGGCCGGATAGTCGGCTTTACCGACTAGTGGCCGACTAGTCGGAACATCTCTAATTATCATATATTTAACTAAATCCAAAGAGACATATCAATTATCACATTTGTTTTATTTTTATTCGACATTTCTGAAGATCATTTTACATCGTTAAGCAGTGATCACTGCCAGGGAACCAACCTTAAGGTAGTAGACCAGAAAGTAAATAGTAGGGTGGAAAAAAAAAAACAAAACAAAATAAAATTATATATACAAATGACAATAATAAAGATATAAATAATACTAAGCCCTAATAGTATGTCGCATCCATAAAATAATATTTTAATAATGTGAAATTATAAATGTACACACGACGATTTTCAAATGGATATACTTTTGTAGGTATATAAGCGATAGAAAGAGAGAAACGATTGCGGTATCGTGAACAGCAAAGGAGATATCTGCATCCCTTTCGCATGTGCCTCAACTTCGACAAGATAAGAATATACTTATCCCTTTCTAATGATTGTTTCCAGTCCAAAGTCCAATCTGTATCCATTTAAAGATTGATGTACACATAATTGTTCAATTACTACACGATAACTTTCAGTAACATTCAATTAAGGTAGAACGCGATATTGTGATTGGTGGAATTTCTATTTTTAGTAAGGGGCCATTCAAGTATTACGTAAGCAGAATTTTTTACCCCCCCCCCCCCCCCCCCCCCCTCCTTCCCCTTGTCAGCAAAAGTAAGCAAACCTCCCCCCCCATGCTTACGTAATCATTGGTACCTATATCACGATAATCACGATATCGACCCCCCACCCACCATGTCATCAAAAATAAGCAAAGCAAAGACTCCCCCGCCCCCCTCAAGCGCTTACGTAATACTTGAATGACCCCTAACTCCATGTCCCAATTATTATCTCAAAGCGTACTTACACAAATTAAATAATTCTTGCAGATACATAGCGCACGTTTTTGTAACATTTTCTGCTAACAGCATCAGTGTTGTGCCTGCCGCCGCAAGTAGCTCAGGCGCCTCGATATCGAAACCGCGACCTATTAGAATGTAACACCCGCGAGGATCACGTCTGAAAACATATAGACACAACATTTTAAACCAGGTCTCAGCACACTCGACAATCTTCAAATGAATAACTATATTTTGATCACGTCGAAGTTGAGGCATGTGTGAAAGGGATGCAGATATCTCGTTTACCGTTCACAACACTCCGATCGTTTCTCTTTCTATTGCTTATATACCTACAAAAACTGTATTCATTTGAAAATCGCCGTGTCAAAATATCTAAATATTATATCTAGTTTGGATTATATCTAATAAATATAATCAAAATATTACTTTAAGACACGACTCTGCACCACTATTGTGAGACTTCACGTCTCTCTGCCATCAGATCAGCCCAAACTTGAATTTTAACATTAAATATGTTAAAATAATAAAGTTACTTGTAGTTTCCATTGAAATGCCACTTTTTTTTACAAAAACCTAACATTCTTATTTAGATATTATTTTCTTCACATTGCACCAAATATCACCGCTCACATCAACAAAGGTTAGCTGGTAGATAATGTCGACGGCATTAAGCTCGCCTATGTGAAAAAAATATTTTTTTGCAATAAACCATTTATTTATTCTTCATTTTGCGCAATACAAAAAATATAACCACTTATTAATATGATTCTCAACTATTTATATAGTGTCGATAATTGAATGAAACTAAAGCAATATAGTACTGACCCATTTTTCACGAGCTCATTAGAAATAATAGCTAATACGGGTAACAGTCCCATCACAAGACCACTGTCCTTTTGGTAAATACCACTGTCCATAACAGTGGAGTATGCCTCTATAGATCGATCCAGAAATTCAGGTCTACGAATCTGTAAATACCACAGCAGGTGTAGCAAATCGTTAATTGCATCCTGAAGGGGCAGTATCGCTAGCTCTCTGATCATCTTGACAAGGACCAATAAAAATCAAGCATAATGCAGCTCATTTAAAAGACAAAAAGTTCAGCTTATTATCACGGTTTACTGTTAATATAATCTGTCATTTGTTTTTTATTTTTTTTTAAATTGACTAAATTTTAGTCTGTAACTAAGTAACCAGTTGCATATATTAGACCAGGGGTCGGCAACCCATGACCCGTGGGTCACCGAGTGACCCATTTGGTAGTTTCAAGTGACCCATTTTAGTTCCGAAAATAAAGTATAAGATATACAAACATTTATTTATTTTTTCCCCAAAAAATTGACGTCACAAGTTCAACGTCAGGGGAGCCATTGATATCGTAGAGAAAGTTTATTCAACTATGTTTGTAAGTATTTTCTTAATAAAATATATCTTATTATTTACTAAAATGTTGTTTTAATACTTTAATACTCGCATTTTGGTTAATTTTGACCCGCGACCAAAAAAAGTTGGCCACCCCTGGATTAGACATTGCCCAACATAGGATCATTGGATACAAAGCTATCTGTATATGTTAACACTAGGTTTACGGACGTTTTCTATATACCTACTTCTACTAAAACGCGTCAATTTGACGCATATCGTAGAGGTAGGTATACCACATAGACAAGTTCAGTAATTCAACACTTTTAAAGAAAATAGTCTTCAATATATATTTCCCTCGATCAATGAATAAAAGTCATACAAAGAGATAAAATAAAAATTTAAATAGTTTTTGGTAATTATCTGATAAAAGTCAAAATGTTAACAATAATCTATCTATACTGGTCTACTAAAATTAATCAGCATCAATTGTTCAAAAGATTGAAGAAAATAGAGATTATTATTATTATTATTATTATTGCTGTAATCATGATAGATTTCAAACTTTCCAGCTGACAGATTCAAATAATCAAAACTTCATTTATTTATGTTTTTCTTGTTATTTGTTTATTTTTTTTGTGTATATGGTGATTTTCTTTTTCATTTATTCTCACTTGTAAATGTACTTTCTTTTCTTTCTAATGCAACCTCTCTGCTAATCCTAAAGCTTAACTGGTCGAGTGTCATTAAGTGCAAAAAAGCTTTAAATAAACAAAAATAAATATAACACTAAAACACAATAAAGGAGATTAAATAAGCTCAGCCAATTAATTTCCAAAATGCAACAGCAAAAAATAATTCAACTATAATAATATGAGTGTTCCTTTTTACTAGCAGTTGAAGGTGTTATTAAATAAAAACAAGGTTCTCTGACATTCATTGAACTTGTTTATTTTAATTTTGCTTATATACTAAAATTACAAAGCGAACACTATTACATTTAACTGTTATTGTCATTGTTCTAATGTTCTAATGTTAACAAATCATTATACTTTATTGTTACTATCGAAGGTGTTATGATGTCATTAGTTTCAAACTAATGATCTTAAATCTAATATTACGTCTGCTGACATAACATAACTCTATACAAACTACAATTATTTTATACACACCTGTTGCCAAGACAGACATTGTAGCAACACCACTCTCTGCTGTTGATGACCAGCCAATGACACAAGTAATGGCCAAACTGCACCAGTCGGTATTTCTCGTGGGACACAAGACAACCAAATTAGAACAGACCGCAACAACTCTATACTGTTACATGATATCCTGTTGGGAAAACAATTTACCAATATGACACATATATCTTCTTCTTTTATTAATGTTTTATGAAGACAATTCTACTACTAATATACTACCAACTACTAATATAGAACTAACTCTAACCTAACCCAACCTTTTCATTATTCGTACAGTTTTGGGGTCCTCAACTAAAGCCAAGCCGTGACGACTCTCACGTGACAGACAATGCCTAATGTGGGACCATCAAAAACCATATTATGTATTATTCTAAAATAAAAAATAAATAAATACTTACTTGCAATCAGGATGGGTACATAAAGCATACATCTGTTGTAAGACATCTGGAATAGCACCAGGATTCTTCTCCATGATCGTGATGAACGGATGCTGGGGAGTCTTCAACTTGAACTGGCATTTGTATGTCTCGCCATGCCGGAGATGGGACTTTAAATCTAACATGAGTAGACCGCTCATTGCGGAAATTATAGCTGAATGGTTACTGCAAGTTAAGAAATAAAACTAATTGTACAAACAACAATCTTCGAATGGATACAGATTGGACTTTGGACTGGAAGAATCATTAGAAAGGGATAACTATATTCTTATAGCGTCGAAGTTGAGGCATGTGTGAAAGAGATGCAGATATCTCCTTTGCAGTTCACGACACCGTGATCATTTCTCTTTCTATAGCTTATATACCTACAATAACTGTATCCATTTGAAAATCACCATGTGATATGATAGTGATGTGATAATGTAGTTTAAATCTATGGGATTGGGAGTGTTCACGTCAACACATAACTTATTAAGTTACAAAAAATATGACAAATTTGAATGTTAAAACAATTACAAATAGAGAAGCAAGAATGGTCATCTTGTTTAGATAAACTAGAGAGCATGTCTCAACTTCCAGATGAATAATGTCTCCATGAGACCTGACAGCAGCTTAGCTATCACTAGATGTTGACCTAACACTGACAGAATTGTCATCAGAACATGACATCTGAGGTAATTTAGGAAGAGTTCAGTGGTGGCTAAGTATTTATGAGCATTCATCTTATATATAGATGTCTGGAGATATTAAATATTAATGTGAATAATATATTTTTATAAAATAAATACTCACTATGCAATGGATAGCATTGTGATCAAAGTGGACATCGTATGGCCAATTTCTAAAATTCCACACTCCACTAAAGCTAATAAACCCTGACAAGCCGTCTGGCTCACCAATGACTCTTCACTGGCACATTTCTCTCTCAAATAAAGTAATTCTTCATTATCTAAAACGAATTTTTGTCGTGCAGCCCGTTTGAACTTCCACTTGATATTGGAGATTAATTTCTCCATTCCACTGACTACTAAAACACTATTGTTTGTGTTCAATTTATAATCCACCTCATCCATTTTTAATATTTCTAGCTAAAATCAGCTATTTATGCGTAAATAATGAGCATATTCTAATAAAAATAACCGGCCAAGGAGTAAGGGAAACCACAGACAGGAAATATACAAAAAGAATGAAACACAAGAAACTTCAAATCGATGCAGCACAAAGACGTCAAATACACACGAGTGCGAGCGAGATGCATCTATTATATGAATTGCACTAGTGTGAGAGAGAAAGCAGATAAAAACCATCTCGAGATCTCGTAAACGTATTTCCTTTGAAATAAATAACATAATCTACGATCATGAATTAAATTATTATACAGTTTTTGAGTTTAAAATATCTATTTTATGATTGCAACATTATATTTATTATTAAAATTTTGTCTGTGGTCGTACAATGACATATTAGTTCTGATCTGGGTGTTTTCGTGCTTGTTGTTTATTTATTTCTAAGTTAATATTTATCGTGAAATGGCTACCCCACCTCGTGAAACCACCCAAAAACAAATACAGCAAGATTGGGCAAACAGAGAATACATTGAAGTTATAACTGGAAGTATCAAAAAGATCACAGATTTTCTAAATTCATTCGGTTAGTAATCAAAGGTTGAAATTATTCAATTACCATTCAGTTTGTTTAGTATTTTTAATATAATTTAATTGTGTATTCTGTAGATATGTCGTGCAGGTCTCGCTTGGCTTCACTCAACGAAAAACTAACTTCTTTAGAACGAAAAATTGACTATCTTGAGGCATGTGTAAGTTTCTTGTCTTATATATAATTAAAGGTATTTTGTAATAAGACGCTTTCTCTATTTTAAACAAAGTACACTAACAATATATATTTCAGGTAACCAAAGGAGAAACATTAACGTAGGAAATGCAGTTGTTGAAGAAATTACTTGGATTAAATTATATCTTTCCACTATTGCATTTTATAAATACTTCTTAAATTAATAAAATTAAGCATATATGAACGTGTTATGAATTAATAAAACAATTATTTAATAATATGGATACTTTTATTGTAAAGGAAAAAAAAAAAAACAAAAATGGGTTAAAAATATTTATTCTGATTAAAAAAAACATTTATATAAATAAAGTTACTTGCTTAGTCTCTAAAGACAGTTTATACTGATATTTATAATTACACAACTAAAAATCATTTTATTAGACACAAATTTCAAAATGATAAATAACTTTAAAAAACTGTATAGATTATATCGATAAAAAAATATATACTAATAAATTACAAATTTCTGAAGCCAATAAGTTACAAAAATATATCAAATTTCCCTGTATTATCTCATAATATGAAAACTGATAATAAACAAAATAGCTGTAAAATACAGTTTGTGACAGCAACAAAGGTTAATTGATTCCTTAAACCGTTTCAACCATTAAAGCGATACCCTGTCCACCTCCGATGCAAGCCGATCCGATGCCACGTTTCAGCCCCTTGCGCCTGTAAAAATTGATAACCTATAATTTTATATAATGATTTGGTGCAACTTATTTCTACTTTGATTATTGTACAAGTTTGTCCTCAAAATAAATATAAATATGGTTATTATTATTAATTAAAGTCATCTACTTGCTATATTGAACAATTTTCAAATGGATACAGTTTTTGTAGGTATATAAGCAATAGAAAGAGAAACGATAAAGGAGATATCTGCATCCCTTTCACACATGCCTCAACTTCGACACAATAAGAATATAGTTATCCCTTTCTAACGATTGCTTCTTCCAGTACAAAGTCCATTCTGTATCCATTTGAAGGTTGCTGACTGTACATTCAGTATAGCTTCCTATTCAAATGGTTATTTTTATTTTTGAGTGGCAATACTGACATTTTGTTTAACATCTGGAAACACTTAAGAGGGTTCACCAAGTAATTTGTCAGGTAGTAGCAAAAAGACATAAAACATTGCATTTCTAAGATAAAGATTGAGTTCTTTCATAAAAATTCAACAAGTACCTTAGTTCGTGTACTAAATGAGCAGTAATCCTTGAGCCTGAAGCCCCCAATGGATGTCCGAGAGCAGTGGCTCCACCGTTCACATTCAATTTGCTCATGTCCAACTTCAATGCCTTGGCACATGACAGAGTTTGAGCGACAAATGCTTCGTTAATCTACAAAAAGGATGTTACCGTGGTTAGTGGTAAGCCTAATACAATTTAAAAATAAAAACTTATTTGATTTTAAAATGCAATTCAATTGACGAATACCTCAATGATTCGAAGCAGTAAATGAAATTTAGCTTATTAATTGAAATTGTTTATTATTATTATTATTGTCACATTGACACTAAACTATACTGACATCTTAATTATAATTTTGACATGCAATAAAGATATTTGAATTAGTGTAATTTAGAAATCAAATTGCAAAAAAATATATATATTCTTCTTCTTCTTTATTAATGGCCTCAGATGTCTAATGAAGACAATTCTGCCAATGTCGAGTATTTGGGCAAAAACCCAATAAGAAATTACAAAATTTTAATTCACACGTTTTTTTTTATTCTGTTTTTTTCATCATTTCTAATGCAGCATGAAGATGTGCTTTTGAAATTTGCATCTACCACTATTGAAGATACGATTGTGTCTACTGGCAAAACTTTCAATATCAAAAATATTTACTTTTTTAAAAAAAAACGAACCTCAATCAAATCCACATCATTAAGAGTGTGTCCAGTAACCTTCAACAAGTTCTCAATAGCAGGAACCGGTCCGAAGCCCATGATACTCGGTTCCACACCAACAAAGCTCCAGCCAACCAGCCTTGCGAGAGGTTTCATGTTTTTAGCAGCCTCCTCGTTCACCAACAAGAGGGCGCCTGCGCCGTCACTCACACCCTGATTTTGACATTGACATTTTTACATAATTGATATCCTATCTTCACACTTGGTGGCTTGTGTTTTGTTTTTAGTATGTAAGTGGACAATGCCAGTTTACAGCAGCTAAATCAAATTGATAATTATTAAATTAATATATTTGTATTGACGACTAAAAGCATTCTATTGGAGCCCATTTACTAAAAGTAAATAACAAAATAGCTTTAACGGGGTCCAGCAACTGACTAGTGTGAACAGAGGCGCCGACATACGATTAAATTCCGGACCCGACAGCCGACAAGTGTAGACATAGCGTTACACTTGGTCTCTACTTCCAAAAAAAAAATTATTTAAAAAGATATCACATTAAAGCTTGAATATGTAATTATTAAAAAGTGTATATTATGGTATGTCATTAATTGTTTCAGGCGTTACTTTGCGGAAATCCATACTAAAGGGAATTATTTAAAATTAGCGGGAACTATGAGCAAAATAATTTCCCATGAAAAATGTCACCGTACCGAAGCAGATCCGGCAGTAACTAATCCATTCTTCTGGAAGACTGGCTGCAACTTTTGCAATCCTTCCAGAGTAGTCTGTGGGCGTGGATGTTCATCAACCAACACCTGCACTTCCTTCTTCTTAATCGTTAATGTGAATGGTGTAATTTCCGTTTTGAAATAACCAGCATCATTTGCTAAAATGTAAAAAAAACTTAAACTTAACAATTACAATATAAACACTATAATATTTAAAATAGTTTTATATAAACAATGAAAGAAGTGGAAGTAAAAAATTATATAAACACCATAAAGCAGCGGTTCTCAAACTTTTTTGGCGAAGGAAAAAGCCTTAATATAATTATAAAAAGCTGATTTATATGTATTTATGAATAATCACATTGCAATGTAATATTACGTAATATTTAGTTGGAATATTTAGATGTAACCTTATAATCTCCCTTTGGTAGGTATTTTTTTGCAGTATTTTAGCCCTAGGGTTCCACGGAACACACTTTGAGAATGGCTGCCATAAAGTAATAAACAATATTTTAAAAAACCCATCATAACAAACACTGCGGCTAACTTAATGCTAAACATAACGTTGTCCATGTATATTTTTATCATTAGCAACACCATACAAAATGTCAAAGAGATATACGTTAGTAACACCGTAATGTGCTCGAGTTTGGACCACAGCTGATGACGGCAAATAAGAGAAAATTTAAGAACTAAGTATGTATTGATCTTTGCTTTGTATTAGAGAAGTGTTTATTATTATTATTATCAACTTACCAGCCTTCCATTTCTGCTGTGACTCCAAAGCATACTGATCTACCTCATCCCTTGTTATCTTGAACTGGGCACCGAGTTTCTCAGCAGTCATCCCCATCGGTAGACCGCAATATGAGTCAGTTAGACCTGTCAATATGAGTTATATAGAGGTAGCCTTTCCAACAAAAACTAACTTGAACTCTAGAGTAAAATAAATCAAGATAAGCTGGCTAATGATGATTATTATCCATGGGTAGTACCAAGTAGGGATGTTATATATCCGTAACCAAAACTATCAGATATCCGAAATAGAATACTATTATTAACACTAGATTTACCAAACCAGTCAAAATGACTAGTCTTGCAAGATCAAATTAAAATTCCAACTGCGTGTAACATTTTCTTTAATTGTTCTAATCTTCTTTAATTTATAACAGAAGAATTAGTTTTATGAATTTTATATTAATCTATATATATATTTGTAACAAATATATACTTTTTTGGTTTTAGTAGAAATAGGTATATTTAAGCTGGTAAATCTAGTGTTAAATACTAATGTATAATCTGAAATAATTTTACATCTGTATCCAAATCTGGTATTATAATTATTCCTATATTCATATCTGAAATTTCATATCCACAACATCCCTAATAGCAAGTAAAAGCAATCTGCCTGGAAACAGATTCATCTTCCCAAGCTGGCATAGAGGAATCATCTGTAGCAATCCGATCTTTATCTGACATAGCAGCCATTTCTGCTAAAAGACCGCATTCCAGCTTAACACCAAGCCAATTGTCATACTTTCACTCACCAGCCCACAGAGTATCTTCAAAAGCATAATTCTTTCCCAATGCAGTGCCGAACCTGACATTACGAACTGCAAATG
Organism: Tineola bisselliella; assembly: GCA_028551675.1. Classification (NCBI taxonomy): domain Eukaryota; kingdom Metazoa; phylum Arthropoda; class Insecta; order Lepidoptera; family Tineidae; genus Tineola; species Tineola bisselliella. The sequence goes on from JAPWLS010000355.1 coordinate 85,736, forward strand.
GAGCTTGTGACATATTCTCTACACCACCAGCCAATGAGATTTTTGCAGCTCCCGTGAGGATGTCCTGAAATTGAATTTTGAAATTTCTGCTTTACCTATAATAAATAATGTAAAATAAAATACGAAGTATAGGTTTATTCAATTTATTAAATGTTTATAAAGTTATTACAAAAAAATAAATAAATAATAAAAAAAAAGTATTAGTTGTAATGTTAGTAATTAAAAGTTTTGTAAATGAGTAAGTGATGGGTCCCACGTGACAGGCAATGCCTAGTGTGGGACCATCGAAAACCATATTGTGTATTATTCTTAAGCAGAGGCAGCGAACTCATATTACAGCGGCGTAGATATAGGTAATATAATATACTATTGTATAGGCATAGTGTAATTTTGTATTATTTTTAAATAATAAATAAATAATCATCATCTTCGAAAACTTTATGAATGAATGGATGCAATGAATGCAGAGATCATCTGTCACTCCCACTATACCACCACATTCATTGTATCAAGTAAAGGTTCAAACGGTTATTATAAGTGATAATTATAAATTTTTGCTAACCATACCTGCGCACTATTCACGACAGATTGGAATCCAGAGCCGCAAAGCCTATTAACACCCAAAACAGGTTTCTCTTTAGGGATACCAGCCTTCAGTGCTGCGTGGCGCGGAACGAAAATACCGTCTGTTTGTGAGGCCTGTTGAAAAAAAATTTAATAAAACTTAAATATTGTTTAGCTTCTTCTAATGTTAGTAGGTAGAGACCATAGAACGTCACTGACTACTCTCTCCCTGTCGCTTCTTCACGACTCATTCTTTCATACTTCTCCATAACCATGTTTACCACTTTTCACCATTCTGCATCTCTATTGAAGTGGATGCATTTTAAGTTTTAACATTAATACTGTCACTATAATTCTTGTTTCTCTTTTCCTTTTATTACCACAATTCATTGCGATAATTTAATCTATTTTAACCTGCATTACTATTTTATATAAGTACCTCCAAACATGTATAGCTTTAGATATGAAACTCACAGACATGACTTGCCCAACGTTGACAGTATCTACAAGCTCAGGTTGTACTCCCGCCTCCTTCAGAGCAGCGATGGCAGCACATGTCTGGAGCTCCGTAGCCGATGTATTCTTGAACACTCCACCAAAAGTACCGAAGGCTGTACGCTTAGCGCCTACTATAAACACACCTGCGGCAGAAGATTATCTACCTATACTAATATATAAAGTGAAAACATTTGCTTGTTTGTTTGTATGTATCGAATAAGGCTCCGAAACTACTGGATCGATTTGAAAAATTCTTTTACCATTAGAATCCTACATTATCCCTGATGAACATAGGCTATAGAATATTTTCAAAAAGTTTTATAAACAGTTTTATAGAGGGTATCAATATCTACAAAAAAGTCTGCGATACCATATGTCTAACTATTACATTTATGTCACAATAACTGCTTTTTCATGTTAAAATTTAAACTTCATAGTACTTTATATCTTCATTGCTATGCGAACGAACAGCTAGTGTTTTATAAATATAGGTTACTTTGTCAAATTCAAATATTTCTATTTTAAATAATGACGTCAGAGGTCTAATGAAGACAATTCTGCCAATGTCGAGTATTCAGACAACAGTCCAATAAGAAATTATAATATTTTAATACATGTTTATTTTATATTCGATTGTTTTTTGCTAAAAAGGGCGGCCATCTTGAAATTTGAACAAAAGAAGGGTGGGCAGTAGTGAAAGAGTAGGACCAGATGTTTTTTATTTATTTATTTTTAGTAAATGGGCTCCAATAGAGCGCTTTTACTCGTCAATACATATACAAATATAAATGAAATAAATTTAATAATTATCAATTTGATTTAGCTGCTGTATACTGGCATTGTCCACTTACATACTAATGTCATAATATATATAATAAATCTACTATGAAGTAGAAGAATAGCTGCTGTATAGGGGCATTGCCATCCTATTGTACCTAAGGGTAAACATAAAATGACATAGATCATGTCCAAGCTTTTTTATCAGTAAGATATTCATCTAACGTGTAATATGATTTTTGAATAAGTTTGCTTTATAAATTATTTGTGAAATTTTTAACAATATCATTATTGTATTTATTTTACAAAACTCAAACAATTGTTTCACTAAAAGTCATAAAGTTCACAAATGTAATTTAGAATAATAAAACAATTATTTGCATAAACAATTTCATTTTTATTGTGCGAAAGATAATGGAGTTATCTAGTCATAATAAATTATATGTACTTTGTATTAGTACAAAAGTACAAAGTCTGTTTAAGCAAAATATGTACATACGTACAATGCCATAACATCATGTACGATGGGTAAACTAAATGCTACCCTAAATAATTAGTTTTTTATAAGCAATTGCCTGATAATATAATGCCATACATTTACATCTTATCAAAAATCTTTATTTCGTATGGACCCTTTGTTTCTAATGCATTTACAGAGATTTCGGAAAGGCATATGACGAGAAGAAATCACAAGAAACTCTCCAATCATAGCCTGTACAATATAATAAATAAATTCTTTATTGCAAAAAAACAGTAATATTTTTTATACATAGGCGAGCTTAATGCCGTCGGCATTATCTACCAGCTAACCTTTGTTGATGTGAGCGGTGATATTTGGTGCAATGAAAAGAAAATAATAACTAAATATACACATTACATAAAATAATAAATAATAATATATACATACATATTATTTACATAGTATTAAATGCATACATATTTATCTAGAAAGGTTATAAGTGAATTAAATAAATAATAGAATTAAGAGATATTTTGTTTTATAATAAAATGTTAGCAGGTTATTAAATAGGAAACTAAAATAAATATATTTGAAAATAGCTTTATTGTTTTTACTTTTGATTTATTACTAAGTTAATGCGTGGAGTATTGTATATATCTTAAAAGACATATTGCTTAAGATGATTGAATCGTGATTTCTACTGGATGGTGTAAATTTATTATTGTATAGAATATAATACCCTAGTACAAAAGACTATGAGACGTGAAATATTAATGAAAAAAAACTTATTTTAAGACTTAAGACAGAGATATAATCGCCAAATAATTTACTAATTGTGGTTAGATTAGTGTTTTGTTATAAAATTAATATAATAGAATTATTAGAGCGATATACGAAAGGTAAATCCAAAGTCCATAAAGCGATTCAATAATAAACAACTTTGAAATCTATTGGAGTTTGACCCCGTCAAAGTTTGCCCGTCAAGTGTATTTTTAACTTAAAACTATGTATTATTTTACAAAAACTATTAGTAAAAACGTACCTTTTACTGCTACAGACATCTTCGTATTTTAATATTATATTATTTTTATTTATTTCAACAAACACACACCCGCCCTACACTTCAGAAAGTTTTGAATGCTAAGTCAACGTAATCAGCTGTTATCAAATAACTCTAAATTTCAGTTTCTATGAGTGTCTTGGCCATAAATTTAAAAATAAAAAGCCTAATTGATAAAACAGTTATACTTTTGTCGTTAAATAATAGTAGATGGCGCTATCGATTTTTGTTCAATATTGAATTTTGTTCGTATTGTCATAGCCCTGGATTTATTGATTTAATATCTGAAATGCTTGTGAAATGAGCGATGGTGGCACACTAAGCGGTCAAGTGAAAAAGTTTGTGTTTCGCAGCAAATCCGCGGCTAACGGTGAGACTCGTGGGGATTATTTAGAGGTTGTCATTCCTGAGTTACTTTCCGCTGGCTATTCGTTCTACACGTGGCCCTCGGCACCTCTTCTGGCTTGGTATCTTTGGACCCAGCGTCGACATCTGCAAGGACTTAGAATTTTAGAGCTCGGCTGTGGGACCGGCCTTCCTGGGATTCTAGCGGCGAAGTGCGGCGCTTACGTCACTCTTACTGACAGTGTAGCTCTTCCCCGGTCATTGACGCACTTATCTGATTGCTGCGAGGCGAACGGATTAGTTCCTGGGCGAGACGTACAACTGGTAGGACTCGGGTGGGGATTATTCCTTTCTGAAGTTCATACTTTGGGACCTGTTGACTTGCTTCTTGCTTCAGACTGTTTCTACGAGCCGACACAGTTTGAAGACGTTCTCGCGACTGTTGCTTATTTACTGGACGGTACGCAGGCTAAACTCCTTTGTGCATATCAGGAGCGGAGCTCAGATTGGTCTATTGAGTCTCTGTTGAAGAAGTGGGGATTGAAAGGCTCATTATTGGATCTTGACTCTTTGAGTGAGAGTTCTGGTGTAGATTACCACGCTCTTATTGGTGAAAGATCCTTGCATTTACTTGAAATAGTGTCAGTTTAGGTAATGGCCAATGTTGGAAAGTTTGCTCGCCTGTATGTAGGCAACCTTCCGTGGACTGTTGGTCATCGGCAGCTCAAAGAATACTTCTCACAGTTTGGGCCCGTCCAGGGCGCTCGGGTAGTCTTTGACAAGTCTACTGGTCTTAGCAAGGGGTACGGATTTGTTGAGTTCGAAAGCAAATCATCGGTGGAAGACGCTAAAAACAAACAACACCACATTTTGGAGGGAATAAAGCTTAAAATTCAACAAACGAATGATTTTGTAATTTAGAGAATAAATCAATAGATTAGACATAGATATGGCAGCATCAAATTATGATCCCGATCTTCCCGAGGAACCAACTGCATTAGAAATAAATTTCAATAAAGCTGCAGATCATGTTGCAAAACTCTCCATTAAATTTAGTAATGAACAACTCCTCCAATTGTATGGTCTGTACAAACAAGGCACAGTTGGTAAATGTAATACATCAAGACCTGGTTGGTTTGATGGGAAAGGCAGACGCAAGTGGGATGCTTGGAATTCCAAAGCAGACCTGACAATTGAGGAAGCCAAAGAGAAATATGTAGAATTTATTCAAAATCTGGATCCCGACTTTACATTAGACACACAAGGAAATACTGATTCTTGGGTATCCGTATCATCATTAAAGAAAACAGAGCCAGAACCGGCATTGACGTTAGAAGATATGACAGTTCTGGAAGTGGCTCGGGAGGACTGTGGTAATCGCCTTGAGGAACTACTCACCGAGAATCCCGAGTTGGCGAAGGAAAGGGATGAATATGGATTAACCATTCTCCATTGGGCAGCTGATAGGAATTCCACAGATGCTTTATGTGCAGGCATTGAAGGAGGCTGCGATCTGAATGCTGTAGACAATGAGGGACAGACTGCTCTTCATTATGCCGTTTTCTGTGGACATCTTCGCTCAACTAGGTTATTGCTCAAGGCGGGCGCCAGAAAGGATATAAAGGACTCTGCGGGTAAAACGCCAAAGGAGTTGGCCGAGGATAAAAAGATCCGGGATTTATTTGATGTCGATTTAGATGACTTGTAGTTAGGTTTATGTGAAATTTATGAGTATTTAACTCACTTGTAACCATTAAATGTAATAAAAATTTATTGTGCCATTATTTTTTCTTATTTTACTTCCCATATGTTAAGCGTATGGAGATAAATTTTCCACCCGACCGGCTACCTGTATCGCCGCTAAGTAGGTTTTTGTTCGCATTCTGTGAGCTAAATGTAATCTCGTACATTCATTTCGTCTTATCGCAGACGAGGAGTAATTTGTATTCATTCTTAGCATTATCAACGTTCCGCTGATAAGATACCGAGTGTCATATGCTCGCAAGAAAAAAAGTTATCTAAAAGAATATTTCATACTCAATTTAAATAATACAGTTAAAAAGTGACGGAAATGCATATAAATTCATGTAGAAAAGTGAAAAATGCGCGATAGAGTGAGCCAGATCAGAGCCAGTGAGGCGTCGCAGGTTTCTGGTGAACCTCCACAACGAAGTCGCTCATTATCATGGTCAAGTTTGAGAAGAATTAATCTACTGTCTAGATCGGAGCCGAGATATTCTCTGCGAGAGGTATGTCACGATACTAGGTACAATATAAGCTCTTAAATCGATGTTTTTTGGGTGAAGATTATGATTCATTCATTTATTTTACAATCTGTTCATAAAAGGTAACTATTTTGTCGTTTTTGGTTGAATATTTTTAATTTATATTATCTGTTGCATCTCTAACAGAGTTTGCGCTTCATTACACATTAACTTTTATCATAATAGATGCCGTCGATAAACTAGATCAATCCCCCCTCGTCAACTCATCATTGGAAAAAAGTGGATTTAAAGATAAACATGCCACTTTGACAGTTTAAAGAAATAATTTGGATAAGACCGCGTTAAGTAATGTTTATTAATATTGTCATGTTTTTTTTTTATATGTGGGTTTACATATGAATTTAAAATTTAAGAATTTCTTGAGCTGTTGCTCGAACACTCAACATAGGGAAATTGTCTTTAATAGATATCTGAAGCCATCAATAAAAGAAGAAAAACCTATTTTTCTTATTGTTATTATATTGTATAATGAATTTCTTTAAATTATAAGTTATAGTAATTTAAAAAATATGATCGTAAACATATTTTAAAATTTTTGTAAACAACATGTAATCAATTGCTTTTTGTAGGAAGTACATCATTAGTTTCGTATGACAAATACCTTTAGCTGTCAATTTAGTGATTTGGTCTGTCAAATCAGTGGAAATAATGTTAGCCTTTTTTGTTAATTTCTTTATTTGTATCCCTAAGTAGAGTTATGTTATAGTTTTTTAGTTAAATTACAGGTTTTAAAGTATATAAAAATCACATTTATGGAACTTTATCGTTGTTAAGTGTATCTGCAAATATATGACAAACGTGTCAATCAAGTATTATTTCGTTCGATGCGCTATAAGGAGGAATGTGAATTGTTTAATTTTCAGTTAATAAATTAGTGCTATTCTCATGGGTAATGGCTTGGCAATCGGATACACGTGTGAGTACCGCTATTACAGAGTAATTGTGACTAGAAAGATGCATTAGCGACGTAAATAATTATTATTTACCTCTTTGGTTTATACGGTATAAACGAGTAAATTATTCAATCAAGGTCGTGATTTGAGCTCGTGATTAGTATTTTAAATAAATTAAGTAACCAAACTAAGTTGTTTATTTAAATTGTATATTATGCAGTTAGCTGTTTAGTTAAATCTATAATATTGTTATGAGTTAGGCATTACATGTGTCATTTTTAAATTCCCTTATATTAACATCTTTGGTTAAGAAGTCGCAAAAAATAATAATTAACACTATCGGATTTTGTATATAAACATTTATTATTTATATCATAAATGGGTGTTTGTAAATTGAGATTTAATTTGCAATTAATGTCTTCACATATCTGTCTGTGATTTATTGTTGGATTTTTATTTATTTATTTATTTTGAATGCCAGTATTGACTATACTTTTTTATTGTTAAATATTTTATGTACAAATTACAATTGATGAGCTTCTTGTGGTCTTTTCATCATATAAGCATGAAACAATACGTATGATGATCGCCTAAATCACTTCAAAATTGAAAACCTACACCACAGGAGATCTATTTCCGATCTCTGCCTTCTTTTCTAATTAGTTCGGTACACTCTAGATTGCCCTGAACTCTTAGAACGAATTAACATAAGAGTCTTGAGTGCCGTACAAGATTAATTAAATAAATAAGTCTTTCTGAAGCCACGATAGAATTAAATGATAAGCAAGTGCACATCTATAGCAGTTTATCATTTTATATATCATTTCAACACATGAAAACATGTTAAAATAAATTATTATTATATATATATAAGCGCCCCACCCTGGCTCTAACCTGTAAGGTACCTTCAAACCTAAAAAACTTAATTATCTAGGTACTAACTACAATACTTAATATCTGTAAGAAAGTTCACACTCGACAGTCGTCAGTCAACACCGGGATATAGTTTGCTAGTTACATATTATTTTAGACTGCTGCCCCACCCTGAGCCCATGGCTGACTACGCCCATGGGACTTGGTGATACACTTTTATGTTTAAAAACTATATTAAGCATATAATTAACATATATTAAAGGAAATTATCTAAAATTATTTTGCTTATAATTCCCGTTACAACATTCGACGCGTTTCACCACTTCACGTATCCTGATGATGCCACGTGAAGTGGCGAAACGCGTCGAGTCAAATTACTGAATGTTGTAGCGGGACTTATAAGCAAAATAATTTTAGATAATTTCCTTTAATATGGATTTCCGCAAAGTAACGCCTGAAACAACCAATTATATTAACATATATGGCTAGGTATTATTATTATATCTGTGCATTTAAAATTGAGACATAGTAATAATTGTATAAATAAGTTTACGATTGTAAATTTACAACAAAAAACATATTGTAATTTTAATACTTGTTCTATTTCTTTTCAGACGGAGGAGAACAGTTTTTTATTGCGTTTAAAGATACTTGGTGCTTATTCGCTGGCCAAGAAGGATATTTTTGGGGCTAGGTATGTCAATAAAATATGTTAATTTGTAATTTTCTTGTGATTGCTTCTCGTTATATGCCTTCCTGAAATCTCATAGGTTCTGACTATACCCAAGAGCCAGAATGCCTTGAAAGTATTTTAAGTAAAGTTGTATACAGTGATTTCTCATCCCTTTTTCTGTGGTGCTTTAATAAGCCTTGATGGTGCCAAAACGTTTTCTCATGGCGTTTCTGGGTTTTGATGTTACACCCATGCCATTAGGATTTTTTTTATTAAACAGACAGACAGATATTGAGAATATTTTTATAAATAAAACTTTCACTTTAAATTAAGAATTTGGAATGAAAGAAAAGAAGAATGGGATTTTGTGTGCTTAAAATATAAGACATTTTTGATACGATTTTAAGAGTTTTTTTTATCGATGCAGTCCGCTCGGTTTTTTGGCTACACATAAAATAAAATACTAGAGATGTTCCGACTAGTCGGCCATTAGTCGGTAAAGCCGACTATCCGGCCACTATCGTAGTCGGCGACTAATCGGTAAAAAGCACCGACTATCCGGCTTCTTACTTTGTGTCTATTTCTCAATAAAATGTATGTGTTACTTCCTTGTAAAGAAAACATATTGATGACATTTATCAAACAAAATTAGTATCTTAATTAAGAAACAAATCAACATAATATTTAATGACATATATTGCAATACTGCGTGATGATATTTGAAACTATCGTCAAACTAGTGAGCTGTAAAACTCAAAAAACTTTTTTGTTATTTATATTTGTCCACATGTCAGTAGTGACTGAAATTGCAGCGAATCAGCTGTAAACGAAGCGTCACGGGAATCCCCTAAACCGTAGTCGGCTTGGCCGATTAGTCGGCCGACTAGTCGGCTTAGTTACAACCGACTAATCGGCTAGTCGGCCAAAGTCATAATCGGCACATCTCTATAAAATACTAGAAAGTTTTAAGGTATATTGTAGATTAAGAATAGAAGAATACGATTCTTCTGCAACCGCATAACTTAAGTATTAAAGTTCTGTATTATAAGTACTAGTGTTGCTCGAGTTTCGTGTTATATTTAAACAATTGATTGCTCAAATTGTTGTCATTGTGATAAGAGTTTTAGGACAGCGCGCTTGTTTCAAATGGCAAATATTTATTTTTGTTTTTTTTTTTATGCTTAAAATATAACTCGCCAGTATTGTTTGTGTGGTTAAGTGATGTCTGTGTTTTTTGTTTGCGGTTGCGATTTAATTGAATACTTCTTTTTAGCTCGTGACGTCACTATGATTCGTATCCGTTTTGTTGCAGTGATCCATATGTCCGTGTGGAGTTGCAGACTGTACAAAATGACATTACGATTGAAACGTTCCTCACTAAGACCAAAAAGAAGGTAACAACATAGAGATTTGTTTTTTTGATTTATTATTAAACTAGCTTTTATCCGCGGCTTCGCTCGCATTTAAGTCATTAAATAAGTATAAGAGGTCATTTCAATAGAAATGAATCAATATGTTACCAAACAGCTGAAACTATAGTCATTTGGAAACTATAGTAAAAATAATATTTTTTTTTTTAATAAAAAGTATCCTATGTTACTTCTAGTACCTCCAAAAATATGTGTACAAAGTTTCATGATTTCTGATACTTATTTAATGACTTAAATGCGAGCGAAGCAGCGGGTAAAAGCTAGTATTTATATATATTCATCTGTTTGAAAAAAGATTATAATTTGTTTTTTTTTTCTTTTGCTACAATTTCAGACTTTAAACCCAGTATGGAATCAGGAGTTTGTATTTAGGGTAAGTTGTCATATAAGCAATGAAAAATATATTACGAGAGGGGTGTGTCCTGAAAATCTCAGGTCTCTTCAGGTCGGCATAGTGGGGGTGACTGTTGCACTCGGATATTTGTCAGTGATAACTCTAGTTTTAACATCAGGAGTGTCTCAGGCCAGGCATTAACGGTTTTGATATATTATAATTAATTGCTTTTAAGTCCAGTAATATTGATTTAATTAGTAAATACTAGAATGTTAAATTTCAAGGTCGTTTGATGTGTTGTCTTTTTCTTTTAATTGATAAATGAAAAAGACAGCCTAATATTAAACGGCTTTGATGTTTAATGAGTAAGTTGGTAAACTATCGGGCCTTGATTTTTTACTATATTGACAAGAATCGTATATTTTAAAAATGGAACGGTTTAGTATAAATATCATTTGTTGTATGAAGAAATGTCGGGTGAATGTTTTTTTGTTTAATTATATTTTGTAGATTTTACGTATATGCTTAAACTCATGTTAAGGGGGAGGCTGGGGGGGGGGGGAAGGAGGAGTGGGGGCATCTTGCCCGGGTGCTACTCACAAATGGTCCGCAAAACAAAAAAAAATACTGGATAATTTTTATTTTTTTTGTAATTGATTTCCTAAAAATACACACAGAACTGATAGATAGTTCATGATTTATGGCAATATTGTAATTATGCATTGTATTATATTGGTATAATAATGCAATTATTATTATTATTATTATTATTAATTTTTGACATGAGGGTTTACTGTGTGAATAAAAATTATATATTTTCTTATTGAATACTCGACAAGAGCCTATACAGCAGCTATTTTTTCTACATCATAGTAGATTTATTATATATTATTATGTCATTAGTATGTAAGTGAACAATTATGCAGCCAGTATACAGCAGCTAAATCAAATTGATAATTATTAAATTAATAAATTTATTTCATTTATATTTATATTTGTATATGTATTGACGAGTAAAAACGCTCTATTGGAGCCCATTTACTAAAAGTAAATAAAAAAAAAGAAGCCTAACTCTGTATCTTACGTGAACAGGTAAAGCCGTCCGAACATAAGCTACTAATACAAGTATTCGATGAGAATCGTCTGACCCGAGATGACTTCCTCGGTATGGTGGAGATACCTCTGAGTTCTGTGCCGGGCGAGTCCGCAGCGTCGCCTCGTCCCCCTGTCGTGAAGTATCCATTGAGACCACGAAGGTCGGTGTAAGTATAAGCTAGTTTGCATGGATTTTGTTTTTCATTTTGGGTATGAGTTTTTTTTTTTGTTTTACTTTAGTATATAGTGTTAATCTTGAACTAAAATAGGACTCACACTAATATAATTTCAGACCTGAAACATATACCTGTTTTTTTTTCAATAAATACTCGATTAGTACCTAGTACTTTTATATAATATTTGCTTTGAGGGCAGGTTATCAATAAATCCCTACTAATATTATAAATGTGAATGTGAGTTTGTTTGTTACGTTTTCACGCAACAAATACTTAACCGATCATCATGAAACTTTGTACCCATGTTTTTGGAGGTACTAGAAGTAACATAGGATACTTTTTATAAAAAAAAATATTTTTTTAATATAGTTTCAGTTGTTTGGAATCATATTGATTCATTTCTATTGAATTGATTTTTGGTACTTATTTAATGACTTAAATGCGAGCAAAGGTAGCCTGTATTTAATGTTTGATTGCAAATTTTTATATCAATTTTAATATGATTACAGTGCTCGCTCTCGAGTCCGTGGTCACATAGAGGTGTATGCGGCGTTGGTGGGTGCGGTGGGTGCGGACAATGGTGACAATGCTGACTCGCAGTCGGCCGGGGAGTGGGAACTGGTGGAGCCGGCAACGAATTCTGGGGAAGTACCTGCTGTGAGTATCATGTTATCATCTGGTTGGTATCTCTAGGTTACTGCAGCGAATGATTAAGTTGTATTTGGTGTAGTCCATTTTTTTTTATTGTTAGTATTAAAATTGTAAAAGAGGAATTGTTTTGCCATTTAATCTTAGTGATATGTGAGCGGTGTAGTTAGTGCATTAGTGAATAATAATAATAATAATACATATAAAGAAGAAGAAAAAATGAAAGAACAAAGGGTGGTATATCACTAAGCAGTGATCCCTACCAGATACCAGTATTAATACCAGAATAGTACAGAGTTAATAAAACAATACAAAATAATAATATAGAGGATGTCTCAAAAGAAAGTTTATAAGTTGCAGTTTAGCTTGTTTATGTGTCCAGTCGCTGCGTCACCATTCTTATAAAACGTTCCATAGTAACTGAATTTCTAAGAGGTTAAGCCGGGATAACGAGAGGAGTTTGCCCTGTTGATTTGAACAGAGCACATTTGTCTCCTCAAGCCGGCATAGTGGACGCGGACATCTGTCTGTGGTAACGGTTGTCTATGCTCATGGACCGCACTCTAGCTTCCGCAGATTCGATGCGCACACGCAGTCAGCTAAACAAATGTAAACTTTCTCTTGTGACACGTATAGGCGTGATGGGAACTCGGGTAGTTTGATCACTATGGTAATGTGTGTGATTAGGTGGCGATTAGTATGACGCTGCCCTCGTTAACGGAAGGAGGGGATTGGCTGCTTGTGACCGATGCTGACGTGGCTGTATGTTTGTTATTTCGTTTTTTAGCATTTTAAGCTGTTAACTGAACAGTGACGAGTGTGGTGAAGGCAATAGGAGATATATGTTTTTAGTTTAAATAGTGTAAATTATATTTAATGAGACACTCTCGTTGAAATTGCTCGACTTTCGTTCCATATACATGTTACACATGATGATTAATAAAGCTTGGACATAACCAATGTCATTTTATGTTTACTCCTAGGTATATAATAGGATGACAATGCCCCTATACAGCAGCTATTCTTCTACGTCATAGTATTAATAATATTTAATAGTAATAATATTTACATAATATTTATTGATTACTAGATTATGTTTCTCACCGCTTAAACCTTCCCTGGACTTTCACAAATATTTCAAAATAAATATTTGCCAAATCGGTCCAGCTATTCTCGAGTTTTAGCGAGACAAACGAACAGCAATTGATTTTTATATGTATAGATCAGCGGTTCTCAAACTTTTTTGGCGAAGAAAAAAGCCTTAATATAATTATAAAAAACTGATTTATATGTATTTATGAATAATCATATTGCAATGTAATATTATGTAATATTTAGCTGGAATATTTAGATGTAACCTTATAATCTCCCTTTGGTAGGTATTTTTTGCAGTATTTTAGCCCTGGGGTTCCGCGGAACACCAGTTTGAGAATGGCTGGTATAGATAAATAAAAAATTAAGAAAACCACTTCATAATTAGGTTATTTTTTTGTTTAATTTCAGACCATAGACGGCGGTGTTGGTTTAAGCGAGTCGGCCCCTCTTCCCTCTGGATGGGAGGAGAGATTGGACGCGAACGGGAGGACTTACTATGTGAACCATGTTGCCAGATCAACCCAATGGGAGAGGCCCACGTTTGCGTTAGTATTTATTTATTTAGACACACACAGACAAACAGTGGGCTTATCACGAATTTTAGTCTGGCTTTCGAACCGAGTTCGCTTCAAGCGATTTGTATGGAAATTTGAGCAGCGCCACCGCGTGCGGATTTGGAACTACAATATTTTAGATACTTTTTGTTAACTTTCGAACGTCTCGATCTTTCGTTCATTTGATAGATTGCTGGTGCTCGTTAGTCGTTAGTAAAAATTCATGATCCCGATTGCTAACGGATCCGTTTTACTTGTGACAGCTCGATTCGAAAGCCAGACTAAATTCGTGATAAGCCCACTGTTAACAAACCAACACATGAAAGTAACAACTACACTCGACTAGAGAAATTAAGCTGAGTTTGGTAACCTAATAGTTGTGTTAAACATATGTCTGGAGAAAGTGTTATACATTATAATTAAATACGAATGCCAGTCTGCTGCTCAAACATAGACAACAAGAAAGCCAAGTGCAAAATAGACTTGGCGTGGGCCCCACTTTGGGAAACACTGCCCTAAGGCATGTACAAACTAACCTTTTTATGTTTTCAGTCGTAACATTAGTACGGATTCTCAACCGGATCGCATGGAGACCGCGGCCACGGAGTTCCAGAGACGCTTTCATATTTCACACGACAGCGACAACAGTAATGCTAACACGAGTGGAAATGTATGTATTCTAATTAGACACGCGATTTTGAAAAACAAAAACATACTGAAGTTAAATTTTCTAATTATTCCGCTTAGTTTTTTTTTTAAACTGAAACATGTATGCACAGCGATTTTCAAATGGATACAGTTTTTGTAGGTATATATGCGATATTTGCTCAATATTGCAGCTAAATGAAATTGATAATTATTAAATTAATAAATTTATTTCGTTTATATTTGTATTTGGATTGATGAGTAAAAGCGCTCTATTGGAGCACAATTACTAGAAGTAAATAAATTTTAAAAAAAGAACAATCTATCGCGATGTCGTGACTGGCAAAGGAGATATCTGCATCCCTTTCACATGTTCCTCAACTACACGATAAGAATATAGTTATCCCTTTCTATTGATTGTTTTTTCCAGTCCAAAGTCCAATCTGTATCCATTTGAAGATCGTTTGTACTATAGTATAAAACCACAACTTTCAAGTACAACCTTTCGGGATCGATTTCAAATCTAGATTCTGTGCTCTTCGTTATATAGTGTAAACGGCTGATGCAGGCTAACATCTGTCTGTGACAGCAGTGGTTTCAACTCGAGGATCGTACTCGAGCTTGTTAGGTAGACGCATGGTATATGTGTCTATTTTACTATTTATTTATAAAGCCTACCTACAATGTGTATGTCTGTGACGAGGTTTTTTTTGTTTATTATTATTATTTTAATGTTAGTCTTGATCTGTATCTATTCCTTCTATATGTAAGCTTTCTGCTGGTCCTTAAAGGTCAATTGGGCATTAAGTTCGTCTTTTGTAAAGTGTAAAAATGTTTTAAATAAATAAAGATACATTAGGACTACATATTATAAAAAGGGCTACTATTATACAAACTAAATGAAATTTTAATTATAGGATAGGATTATTTCACGGAACCCTTGGGCTAAAATACTGCAAAAAATACCTACCAAAGGGAGATTATAAGGTTACATCTAAATGTTCCAACTAAATATTACATTGCAATATGATTATTAATAAATACATATAAATCAGTTTTTTATAATTATATTAAGGCTTTTTCCTTCGCCAAAAAAGTTTGAGAACCGCTGGCCTACTGTATAAAAAATATTTGTTTTATATTATAGTAAGGTAATATTTTAGTTGTTATCTGCTTAGGGTTGATTTTGAGTCATACTTTTCCTCGTAACCACTTTTTTTTTTGTAACTAAACGGAATAATTATAAATTTATTTTTGAGTTTTCCTTTCGTCAATCTAAAATTACTTACAAATTTAACATTATATCGCTTGAATAATTATTTGTATAGCTTTTTTTGTTTTTATTTTTGCATGTCCTATTTTTTAAGCATGAAAGTGTTTTGTATTTATTAATAACAGTGGCGTAGCTACTAAGGGGCTAGATGAGGCAGTGCCCCAGGGCTGCCCCTCGAATTGAACTAATGAAATTGTTTTCCCACATTCTGAATGTAAATAAACCAAATTCGAGGAACGCGAGTTTAATAATGGCAACTTATTAAAAAAAAATACAAGGAGAATTCCCAACAAGTCTCGAATTGCTTGTTTTAAACTTGTTGGGAATTCCCCTGTATTCTTATAGTTTAGTTTGGGGCCCTTTGGTTATCTAGCTACGCTACTAATTAATAGGATAGTAAATATTGAACGAAATTGCATTTCTATCACTATAATGTAACGCAGCATGCGCTTCTAATACTATTATTTAGTCGAAGGCATCAATTATACCCATCCTCTATACGTGTCAATATATTACGCGCACAATTACAAATAACACTTAATTAACTACTTTAACTGCAACTAACTGCACTACTTAATTTGGTCGGTTAATATTTGATTCGAAAGCTGTCAGTGAGCTTTAGAAAAGTTATGTATGTAGTCGAGTACGAGTTTTTCAGTATATAAATCAGTGATGATCAATTGCGGTTGTCAATTGGTTACATCAATCAATGACAAAGTGTCACGTTGGATTATATTTGCTTTGGAAATTTTGAGTGTTGCTCAATTATGTTTTGTCCCTTTCTTTTAAATGACAAACGAAAGTGACAAAACATTATTAAACAGCTTTTTAATTAATTCGAATATTGAGAAATGACAAATTCGTACTCGACTCACTGATAGGTGTATTGCTTGAAAACAACACTTTCAAGTGCTGTGGGTTCTCTATCGCTGTATTAAGGCGGTCTATCGATATCGATATCGATAAAAAGAGTCATGTAGGCTTCGTCTTCATCACCACATGTTCTTCTTCTTTTAACCCATTCACTGGTGCTGTTCCTTTTATGAATCACTCTGCTTTGTGTTCCAAATATATAATACTGATGTATGAAACAAATTACTCACCTATATAAATCATTAATTAAAGCATTTTTGTCACAACACTATTTGGGCAATAGTCGACTATTGGCTACTTGGAATCAATAAAGAGAGAGTTTGACGGTCACATGGCCAGTGAATGGGTAAAGAGAATAATATATTATAAATCTAACAGGACCAATCAGATGCCAATTCTGGTGAGCCAACGCCGTATTCTACACCAATCAGAACGCCGGACCTGGCGCGGAGGAATTTAAACTGTGATAATAATTTAAGAGATTCTAATCAGGAAGACGATGACGTCATTTGTGCTAATGAAGGTGTTAGGTTACCAGAAGTAGTAGGGCAGAGCGAGACAGATGATGCTGTAGGTCAGGATAATTTAGATAATGTTAATAATGATAGTAATGAGCAAGTGGATACTGTAGCTACTGAAAATGGAGGTAGTATTGAGGATACAGGTGGAGAAGTGACACAAGTACAAAACATAGAGATTGTGTTGGGAGAAGAGGCAGTAGATGAAAGCAATGGTAATGTAGAAGGAGCCGACGAGGCAAGTAGTGATACGGTACGAGATGAGCTATTGACGTTCGATGAGAATCATTTCAACCACTTCAGCACGCCCGTTGGCGGCGTCACCCCGGAGCGGGCGACTCCTCGTGTCAGGAGAAGAAGACAGATCACGACAAGCTCGGTGGACGACTCGGAGGTAAGATAGCCGCCGAGCTAGTCACACACGTAACGTGTAATGCAACGGGGGCAGGGCATTAGAATACTTTAAAATCCGTGTTCAGAGATAAACCTCGAGCATAGTTTTATTCCATTTTATAGGGTCAAAATTATTTACTAATAAAGAACACGACAACCATTAGACAGTAATCAAAATAAAATAGTAATATTTTGTATATCAAATATTCTATTTAAATATTAATTTGATTTTTTTTCTGTTATTTATATATTAATACAGCCATTCTCAAAGTGTGTTCCGCGGAACCCTAGGGTTAAAATACTGCAAAAAATACCTACTAAAGGGAGATTATAAGGTTACATCTAAATATTACATTGCAATACATATAAATCAGTTTTTTATAATCATATTAAGGCTTTTTCCTTCACTAAAAAAGTTTGAGAACCGCTGTATTAACAAGTAACGATTGAAATGATTTCTTATAAATGCGTGTAACAGAACGTAATGTGATAGTAGACAGTTGCAATGGATTATTATTGGTCAATTATATTTCAAGCGTGTGATTGGTCTATTTTGTTTCGTATAGTTGTATGACATTTGAAGTTTTGAACTCTACTCAGTGAATCTATGCTTGAGTGTAGTTTCTGGATACGAGCTTAGGACTTGTAAAGTGTTACTTTTCGGGATTATTATCGCATGCGGGATGCGGTTATTTCGTATTAAGAAACCTATATTATGCGGGTATAAATTGTCGAGTTTTATTAATTATTATTTTAGTTACCATGCGGGACTTGTATTGGGTTACGTAACTGCGTATTTCACGTTACGTTTTTATGTAATGTTTCTCACATAACGTTGCCTTACACGTTAGTACTATGTACAGATGGAGGGTTTTCATTCAGTGCTACGTGATTTTTATATCAGTGCGTGTTCAGAGGTTTTCTTTTGGTTGTGTGTACATACATGTGCGTGCTTTTGGGATATTTATTATGTTTGTGCGGCCGAAATACAGTGACGTCATGGTTTCATACATCCCATCTGCCCTTATTCATATTTTCTGTTCGGTGTACGGTCAACAAAAAAATTGAATAATTTCACTTTTTTTTGTTTTTGTTTTGTTGACTGTACTTTTGTAAATATTTATATGAATAAGTGCATTTTGTTTAATTAATTAGTTAATTGATTAATTAATCATCACATTTTGTGTTTTGTTTATGCTATGTCGCTTATAATCTTTGTACGTTTAGTGTCTAAGAATAATTCTGTATATTCACTTATTTGATTTCGCCTTCAGTTTGTTGAGCGAGTGAATGTTCAGTTTTATTTCTTTCTAATTGTACTAATGTATTGTGGTTTTATTTATTATATATGTATGTATATATTGTATAATTGTTTAGTTTAGTGGTTCCCAAAGTTACGACTCGTCTAACAAAAAAATTCAATATTGAGACCTCTTGAACGTCTTAGAAAAATGAGGGTTTAAATATTGGTACTTATTGCTTTTGTTTTATTAACACCCAATAGTCGCCCCCATACCCATAGTTTGGGACTTTCTAGTCTAGCCTATTGTTTTGGGTTAGTACCACCACTTTCTCCCAGTCAAATTCCAATTAGAATTCAGTTTAGAATTAGTGATGTATGTACTTGCATGTTAGTGTAACATTCTTAGTTGTTTTTTTTTTGGCTCTTTAATGGTTTTAGTAGCTTAGTATTAGTGTAAGGTATATGTAGAATGTCGTGTTAAGCGTGAGGGTACATTTGAAAATGGTTTCAGGATGATACAGACAATTCGACTGATAGTCATAGCAGCACGAGCACTCAGAGTCAGAACATGCCTAGTGCTGCTGGTGAGTGATCTTTGTTTTCATTTGTTTTTAGAAATAGGTAAGTACAAAATACAATACCAAGAGTGAAAGAGACAATAATACAATTCGAATGTCTTTATTGCATGTCACAGTTATAATAGTTAAGATTTCAATACAAATTAGTGTGACACCTGGTTAAGGCACAGCAATTTAATTTCATTTACTGTCTCGAATCGTTGAAGTACTCGCCAATTGAATAGAAGCATTTTAATTCCAAATGTGTTTTTAATCTATTTTTAATTGTATTAGGCTTTCATCGCATTTTATCACTGTTGGCACAATATTATTGATAATTTTTATTCACCATATACAATATACCTCATTCTACCTCAAAAAAAAAATTTGGTTTAAATAACAGAGTAAAAATAACAAATTCATCTGAGATAGATATGATATATTAAAAATATAAAAGCGGTTGGTTGTCTATCGAAAAGTTACTTTGAAACGTTATTCTTTGTTTTATTTCAAAATTTGGGTCAAACGGTGTTAAATTTGTTAATTAATTCGTTTATTTCCTTTGTTACTATTGTTTAATCGATTACTGTTTAATTCAATTAATACAAATCACTTCACTATGTGTGTGGTACGGCACTAGAGAAAGAGGGAGAGAACTCTTTTAGAAGAAGATGGGGATATAGAATATTAACTTTCTGTTCATCATATGTCACACAACGTAGCAGTTCATATTAAACTAGACAATCACAACGTAGAGGTCCTGCCACTCTAAACTAGACATTGGCCAATATTATTTAAATAAGTACTATATTATTAACACTAGATTTACCAGAGCAGTCAAAATGACTGGTCTTGCATGATCAAATTAAAATTCCTAGTGCGTGTAACATTTTCTTTAATTCTTCTAATCTTCTTTAATCTATAACAGAAGAATTAGTTTTATGAACTTTATATTATTATTTTTTTATATATATTTGTAACAAATATATATTTTTTTGGTTTTGGTAGAAATAGATATATTTAAATAGCTGGTAAATCTAGTGTTAAGGGATGAATCTCCACATAGGCGGGCGGAAGATTCAAAGAGGTAGAGGGTTGCTAGGTTCATTCGAACTGAGCAGAGGGTGCGTGTCACAGTTTGGTATATATGATAATATGTCTCTCCAGGTCTACCAGCAGGTTGGAGTATGCAGAAAGCACCGAATGGCAGGATATTTTTCATCGATCATAATAAGAAAACCACCACGTGGATTGATCCCAGAACTGGTATGATTTATTTATTAAGCCTACCTGCAAAATTATATTAAGATATATTTTGAAAAGTACCTCTATTTTAAGATGCTTAATTTAAGTACAGTATAGTCTCACTAATCCGGCACTTCGATAGTACGGCACGTCCAATAATCCGGCACCCTTCGCCCGCGCCTCCCTCGCCTCCCTCGCCCCTCTACACCTGTGCGCTTCGCAAATTCAGTACATTACATACATTTATTCCCTCTATGAAATGCTTTATTTTATTCATTACCTATGACTTCACTATAATCCAGTAATCCGAACATTCCAATAATCCGGCACCCTCCGGTTTTTAATAGTGCCGGATTAGTGAGATTATACCGTATCTACTAACATTATATTGTACAGGCTATGATTGGTGAATTTATTGTGATTTCTTCTCGTCATATGCCTTTTCGAAATCTCATTAGATTCTGACTATGCGCATGTGTCTAAAGGGCCTATTCGAAATATTTAATCGTGAATAAAAACATCAGAGCAGTGGTTCCCAAACTTTTAGGTCTTGTTGCTGTTAACCAATATTTCATTCATTGGTATAAAATTCGCTTCTCACATATAAATACACTAATTATTCTGTAACTGTGCCGCTTTGTTTTATTAGAATTAATTTGCTTTTCAAGTTGTTGCAATGTTTTCGTGCATATATTGAAAGCCTCTCGCGACTCCCAGTTTGGGAACCACTGCAGTTGGGTATGTCCCATTAAACGAATGCGTAGGTGAATTCGTTTTTATCTTGTCGCGTTAACAATACAGGTAATGTCGGATAATGATAAAAATATAATAATCTATTCGTCATTGTGTCTATATTGAGTATATAGTATCATAACGATTAAATTAGATATTTAAAAGGTGTTATCTATTGAGGTGCCACGATTGAGAGCAAATTGGTATAGATATAAATATCCGAGAAATTCCCAAAGTATTATGAGTCGTGAGCTGATATTGAACGTGTCCTAAAATGTACAAGGTTTATTTTTGTTATATGTTTCGGAACTTTGAGAATCACTGATCTATCCTTAGTGTTATTATTATTCGTTTCTCTATCTAATGATCAGTGGGCTTATCACGAATTTAGTCTGGCTTTCGAATCGAGCTGTCGCAAGTAAAACGGATCCGTTAGCAATCGGGATCATGAATTTTCACTAACGACTAACGAGCACCAGCAATCTATATAATGAGCGAAAGATCGAGACGTTCGAAAATTAACAAAAAATGTCTAAAATATACTATGTCAAAGTTGGTTGTCTTGGATGGCGCTGCTCAAATTTCCATACAAATCGCTTGAAGCGAACTCGGTTCGAAAGCCAGACTAAAATTCGTGATAAGCCCACGGCTCTCTCTCTAATCTTATTTATGCTTTCTTCGCATTAAGGTCTGCTTCTTTATGGCCTTTTAATATTTCTTCTTTCTTCCTATCTTTAAAATAATATTATCTTACTTCCTAGTATTTATATATGTATTATAATATTATTGCTTAGTCATATATGTATATCTTAGTATGTATTTGATCTCCCGCTATTCTCTACTGCACTACTCTATGTCAAAGTTGGTTGTCTTGGATGTCTTGGCTGTCTTACTGATAAGACAGCCGTTTCTTTATTCATTCTAATTGTATGTACTGTTTTGTGATAATAAGTGAAATACGTATATAATAAAAAACGTCGTAATCTTTTATCAGTATCTCTTAGTGTTGTTTGTGTGCGTGCGGGCGAAGGCGGCGTGTTTCATTTGTTTGCAACAATGTTGTGCGATGCTTTGTTTTCGCTTTGTTTATAATTTTTATGATTTCATACATTTGTGTTGTGCCAGTGAGTTTTGTTTTTGTTTATTGTTTGTATATACGGTTATGTTTTGTATTTTATATGTGACGTTTAAGGGGAATATTTCAAATTCAAATATCTTTATTGCATGTCACAATTTTAATTAAGATATTTAGTGTCAATGTGACAATAATAATAATAATAAACAATTTCAATTAATAAACTAAATTTCGTTTACTGTTTCGAATCATTGAGGTATTCGTCAATTGAATAGAAGTATTTTAAAATTGAATATTTAAATGGACAATAATAATAATAATAAACAATTTCAATTAATGAACTAAATTTCATTTACTGTTTCGAATCATTGAGGTATTCGTCAATTGAATAGAAGTATTTTAACCCTTAAATGGACAATGTTGTTTTTAAACAACACTCACATTATTGCAAAAAAAGTATAGTAAATTTATGTCTAGAGGACAATGTTGTTTTTAAACAACACTCACATTATTGCAAAAAAAGTATAGTAAATTCATGTCTAGACAGTAATACATGTCTATTACACAAATATATTTTTTTAAAACGTGAAACAAAAATCGTCCATTTAAGGGTTAAAATTGAATATTTAAAGGCTTCATAACTAGTGTTGTCCCGATTTTTAGCCTTCTCAGGACGTGTCCCGCCAGACCCCTGAGTGGAACGTCCAAAATCCCGCTTTTTAATTGTAGTATCTATAAAAATATTTTATGTTAATTATAAAAATAATTAGTGTATCGTTGATTCCTTGAAGAAAATATAAGACAAGATAGGTAGTTAAGAAATAATATAGTTTTGTTTATTTGTTTGATTGATCTCAGAGAAAAGAAGTTCCTTTTAAAGATAATTATGTTAAGGCTTTTATATGAAGTATAAATTATATATGTAGTTTATATACGATTTTTTTTCTGTCCCGATTTGTTCGTCTCAGTCCCGCTTTTTTTACGTTGAGATCCCCGATATTTAGAAAAACGAATCTGGCAACACTATTCATAACGTTTGTTAATTTAAAGAAATATACTATAGTAAGATTTTTTAATTCGTTAGACTGGTTTGACAGCTGAAAAAGTGGCTAGTGTTGTGACCGGTCTAATTGATGTATTCAATTTAAAAAGTAATATTAAAATTCTTGGAATTTTTATTTATATTTGTATGTGTAAAAGCAAAACTTTTATTAGTTAGAAATTTTTTTTTTTAGTTTCAGTTGTTAGATAGATAATTTAAAAAAAGTTTAGTTTAAAACTAAATTAATTGATTAAATCTTGAAACAAGTAATCAATTAGTAGTGTACACATAATTACAACACTATTAATTTTTTCAACAATTGGTATCTCATAAACATGCAGTACATGATATTAATTGTTGCTATTGTTCCAGGTTGTGCCTCAAGTCTGCCTCAGTCGGCTGGAGCTCAAATAGGTGTCGACGAATTAGGAGCATTGCCAGAGGGCTGGGAGGAGAGACTACATGTCGACGGAAGGATATTCTTCATCGATCACAGTTAGTGTTTATATTTTATACCTTTAACAATACAATAGGATGTCAATGCTATATATCCTATACACCAGTTATTCTTCTACATCATAGTAGATTTATTATATATTATTATGACATTAGTACGTAAGTGGACAATACCAGTATACAGCAGCTAAATCAAATTGATAAATTTATTTCATTTATATTTGTATTGACGAGTAAAAGCGCTCTATTGGAGCCCGTTTACTAAAAGTAAATAAATTTTAAAAGGTCCTAATCTTAATTGATCAGCTAAATGATAAACATCGCTCGCTCTAGGACGAAAAACGAGGCATGGCGGTCGCTGCATTACCTCGCATACTGTCGTCAAGATCCCCCCGCCTTTAGTGTGTTAATAAAATGATTGTTTTGTTTTCAGACACTCGCACCACTCAGTGGGAGGACCCGCGTCTCTCCAACCCCCAGATCGCTGGACCCGCAGTGCCTTACTCTAGAGATTATAAGAGAAAATATGAGTTTCTTAAGAGTCAACTACGAAAACCCGTTAGTAGCTCGTTAACTTGAACTAGTGTTTTTGCCTTTCGCTC
Organism: Tineola bisselliella; assembly: GCA_028551675.1. NCBI lineage: Eukaryota > Metazoa > Arthropoda > Insecta > Lepidoptera > Tineidae > Tineola > Tineola bisselliella. The sequence continues at coordinate 110,150 of JAPWLS010000355.1, forward strand.
TGACCACACTCTTTGTAAACAGTGTTGCCAGCGGTAGTTTAGTGAATTCCCCACTTCATGTAGAAGGATTAGGATTACCCCTTTTTGTAGTAAAATTTGTTTGGGTAAAAAAAAAGAAAAAAAATCAGATGCAGTCGTCGGTACTATATTTTGAAATTTCAGATCGATTGTAATACTAAAATGTATAATACATTACAGCTTCTGTATTAAATTCCCTTTTTTTGGCTCTCATAAACGTAAAATTCCCCCCAAAAAGGGGAATTCCCACCAGATTGGCAACACTGATTATAAGATATGCGCATAGATGTATACGAATAGGGGCCTTAACGTTTTTTCCATTTCAGAGTAATGTTCCAAATAAGTTCGAGATTAAAGTGAGAAGAAATTCGATATTAGAGGATTCTTATAGGATTATTAGTTCGGTCAATAGGATTGATTTGCTCAAAACTAAATTGTGGGTAGAATTCGAGTCGGAAGTCGGCCTTGGTGAGTTTAATTTCATTGTGTTTTATAAACAATGCAGACATTGTTTTGACTGTCTTAGTCCTGTTAATGGGATGATTAATTTACAGTCAAGCATAAATGTTCCTTCGAGTACATACTAACATTATATTGTACAGGTTATAATTGACGAGTTTCTCGTCATATACCTTTCTGAAATCTCGTAGATTATGACTATGTAAGAATCTAAAGGGCCTATATGAAATAAAAATAATTGATTTTGTATTGATTGTCTCAGTCAGTGGTTCTCAAACTTTTTTGGCGAAGGAAAAGGCCTTAATATAATTATAAAAAACTCATTTATATGTATTTATGAATAATCATATTGCAATGTATTTAGATGTAACCGTATAATCTCCATTTGGTAGGTATTTTTTGCAGTATTGTAGCCCTAGGGTTCCGCGGAACACACTTTGAGAATGGCTGGTCTAAGTAGTAAATTATTAGTATTAAAAAAATATTAGTAGAATAGAGTAGCGACATTGTGATTGGTGGATTTTTGACTGGACTACTAATATATTGGCTAACGTGTTACAGATTACGGCGGTCTGGCGCGTGAATGGTTCTTCCTGTTGTCCAAGGAAATGTTCAACCCGTACTATGGCCTGTTCGAGTACTCGGCCATGGACAATTACACGTTACAGATCAATCCGATCAGCGGCGTCTGCAACGAGGAGCATCTCAACTATTTCAAGTTCATCGGCAGAGTCGCCGGCATGGCTATCTATCACGGAAAGCTGTTGGATGGTATGTGTCATGTTCACATGTGACTGTGTCAGTCTTGTGTTTAGTGACATCATCTGTGGGCTTATCACGAATTTTAGTCTGGCTTTCGAACCGAGTACGCTTCAAGCGATTTGTATGGAAATTTGAGCAGCGCCACCGCGTGCGGATTTGGAACTACAATATTTTAGATACTTTTTGTTAATTTTCGAACGTCTCGATCTTTCGTTCATTTGATAAATTGCTGGTGCTCGTTAGTCGTTAGTAAAAATTCATGATCCCGATTGCTAACGGATCCGTTTTACTTGTGACAGCTCGATTCGAAAGCCAGACTAAATTCGTGATAAGCCCACAGGATACGTGAAGTGGCGCAACGCGTCGAGACAACAAGTTATTGAATGTTGGTGGAGGTTATTTTCCTTCATCGACTTAATGTAGCGGGAATTATAAACAAAATAATTTTAAATAATTACAACAATTAATTATATAAATATTTGTTATTATATGTTATATATTGTGCTTATCCACATTTTCATACTTTATTATTATATGTTTATTTATATAGAGTACTAGCTGTTGCCCGCAACTACGTCTGCGTAATAATGAATGAAATAAATCTAATAAGATTTATACAAATTTTCATCCCCTATTTTATCCCCTTGAGGGTAGAATTGATCAAAATCCTTTCTTAGCGGATGCCTCTATCTGCATGCCAAATTTCAGCCCGATCCGTCCAGTGGTTTGGGCTGTGCGTTGATAGATCACTAAGTCAGTCAGTCAGTCAGTCACCTTTGAGTTTTATATATATAGATTATAGTTTTGTTCATCTTTCAGCTTTCTTCATCCGTCCATTCTATAAGATGATGCTTGGGAAGCAAATAGAGTTGCAAGATATGGAGTCTGTCGATTTGGAATATTATAACTCACTGATGTGGATTAAGGTATGCACACAGTTTTTGTAGGTATACAAGCGATAGAAAGAGAAACTATCACATTGTCATATGATACCTGCATCTCTATTTTTTAACCTTTAACAACTGAGGTGGATTTAATTTCACGCAAACACTGACGTGGGGGCCTCAGAGACCCGTATATATATATATTTGTTTGTATGTATGTAAAGAAACGACATTTCATATTTGCCATGCTTCGCAGCGCCATAGTCTCTGGTCGTGTCGCGATTGTCTATGGACGTCTTGACGCAACGCCACGTTGTTGCATATAAATTTTTAAAAGAGAAAAGTTGTTAAATAATTACTTGAAATATCGTTTCTTTAATTTCAGTTATTGAAACTTTTGGTTTTATTTACAACAAAGAAAACAGTGTCTGCTAAAAAAACTGCGCCTAGTGTCTTATATGTATTTAAAAATCTTTTGTGTTTAGTGTTCAATATTTAGCTTCAGTGGATGTATTTAAATAAAATATATATGTTTATATTTTGTATATAATTAACTATCATTTCAAAGGTTAGAAAACGCATAGCATTTTTTGGAAAATATCACATGTGATTATATATCAGCAAAAATAAATAAAATTATTTTAAATAATCAACAAATTAACTAATTAGAGTAATTCAAAATTTTTTTTTCCCCAAAACCTGAGAGGCCCCCACCTCAGTAGTTAAAGGTTAATTTCACTAATATATCATGATACATAGTGTTGACTCTTCTCAAACAGGGAACCTTTTCACTCTATACCATAGACATCTCTTTTACATACCACAGACAAAAATAATTTCAACAATCCCTTTCGCACATACCTCAATTTCGACACGATAAGAATATATAGTTATCCCTTTCTAATGATTGTTTCTTCCAGTCCAAAGTCCAATCTGTATCCATTTGAAGATTGTCGACTGTTTGTATCTCTCTCACTATGGTTGAGTATCACATTTTATAAGTGTAGTGATGGTGTGGATATTGGTTTTTTTCTTATCACTTCACTATATCCAAAGTACATACTATATATCAGTGTTTCCCAAAGTGGGGCAATTCGAAAATGGACTTGACACGAGTTTAACCCTTTTTAAATGCAATACTAGATTTCGGTTCCAAATTTAACGAAAAAAGCAAATTCTTAAATAATTGCGGTAAATAACTATTAGGTATAATTTCGCTTGACGAGACCAAAATATCAACTGGGTGTTTGGTTACATAAGGGGGACATAAGAATTTTAGAAAGGCTAAGGTGGGGCATGGCATAAAAAAGGTTGGGAAACACTGTTCTATATCAAAGTTGGTCCAGATGTTTATTTAATGTTAAATTTTTCGGGTCTGAGTTGTTATACTGTTTGTCTTGTCTTCATTGAATTAGTCTTTGTGGGTAGTAGCTAATGTTGATGTTGTGTTTTCAGGAAAACGACCCCTCCGAGTTGTATCTGACATTTTCAGTGGACGAGGAACAGTTCGGCAAGATGGTCCAATGCGAGTTGAAGCCGGGCGGTGCAAACATTCCCTTAGACAATGATAACAAAGATGAATATATTAAGTATGTAACTGTTCAACTCTCTCTGTTCGATGTTAAATATCATGAGTTAGAAAGAGACAGCTATATCTATTTGTTTATATATGTAAAGCCTACCTACAGTGGTATATTAGGACTACATATTATAAAAAGGACTACTATTATATAAACTAAATGAAATTTTAATTATAGGATAGGACGGCATGCTCGAGATGATAAAGGGATAGATACTACACTTCTAATAAAATTACAAAAATACATACCGATTAGATTTAAGGGGGAAAAAAACAAAACAGAAGTATAACATAATTATTTAGTTAGATAGTTGGTATCGCAATATAATGATTTTTTTGTCCTTTTTACATTTTGAGTTACATTATCGAAGTTTTCATGCGGATCCGTAACGTTTTTGAAAATATTCTATAGCCTATGTTCATCAGGGATAATGTAGGATTCTAATGGTAAAAGAATTTTTCAAATCGGTCCAGTAGTTTCGGAACCTATTCAATACATACAAACAAACAATCAAATGTTTCCTCTTTATTATATTGGTATAGATTTGATGTCTACTTGAATATATTGGTTGGTTTATTGAACAATTTTTTTAATATATATAATTTAATCATTTCAGGTTAGTAATACAATACCGTTTCGTGTCGCGGGTGTCCGAGCAAATGGTGGCGTTCCTGGAAGGGTTGGGCGCGCTGGTGCCGCCGACGCTGCTCAAGATATTCGACGAAAACGAGCTGGAGCTGCTGCTGTGCGGCATACAGCACATAGACGTCAGGGACTGGAGGCAAAACACGCTCTACAAGGGACATTATCATGCGAATCATATTGTGGTGCAATGGTTCTGGCGGGTAATTAACCTCTTTATTATATACTAGCAGTTGCCCGCGACTACGTCTGCGTAATAATGAAGATATAAAGTACTGTACTTGCAGACGTCAACTAACTATAAACTACCTCCCTGTCAAATTTCATCTTTGTATGTCAAGCGGATTTCGAGAGAACTTTCGCTTTTATTTTCATTGAATTAGATATGAATTACAATGTGAACTTAAAATAAAATGAAATATATCTTAAAAAACAATTGAAAAACTGACAGCACATTTGCCCGCCAAAATTAGGCACAGACTTCGAATTGTGTTAACTTAAAATAAAGTGAAATACAATATATCTGGCTGTATGGGCTCGATCCCTTTGCCTTAAAATGGAACAAAAAAAAAAAAGAAATATCATAGACATCGAATTGTGTGAACTTAAAATGTAATATTTCTTTAAAAAAAAACAATTGAAAATAATTTTATAGCCTATGTTCATCAGGGATTTTTTACGATTTTAATGGTAAAATAATTTTTCAAATCGGTCCAGTAGTTTCGGAGCCTATTCAATACATACAAACAATCAAATGTTTCCTCTTTATATAATAGTATAGATAGCAGTTTCATTTCATTTCATGCCAGCGACTTCGTTCGCGTAGTAAATAAGATATAAAGCACTATGAAGTTTAATGATGTTTCATGTTTCTGCCGACAGAAAATGCCTATCACACTTCTGTAATATAGTGACATCTAACCACAAAAATTACACGGAAATTTCAATAAATATAGTAAAATTCCAAACAGCTGAAACTATAGTTAATTGGAAACTGTAGTAAAAATATATATTTTTTCAATAAAAAGTATCCTATGTTACTTCTAGTACCTCCAAAAATATGTGTACAAAGTTTCATGATGATCGGTTAAGTAGTTGTTGCGTGAAAACGTAACAAACAAACTCACATTCACATTTATAATATTAGTAGGGATATTTGACAATGCATAAAGAAGTAATCTATGAATCGATTACTACACAATGATTTTTAATGACATTTAATTAAGTTAGAACTTCACTAAAAACATGACAGTCTAGTAACATTGTGTTTGGTCCTGTCAAAAATCTACCAATCATGGCGTTGTATAGCCAATGATTGATGTTAGGTTTTTAATTAAACTCCAGCGCATTTACGAGTCGTGTTTGTTTTCAGGTAGTGTTATCCTTCTCCAATGAGATGCGATCTCGTCTACTCCAGTTCGTGACGGGCACATCGCGCGTTCCGATGAACGGTTTCAAGGAATTGTACGGATCGAACGGTCCGCAATTATTTACTATCGAGAAATGGGGAACGCCCGATAATTATCCGAGAGCGCATACATGGTGAGTGGTATTGTTTTATGTGAACATGCAACAGGCATAGTGGAGGCGATTGTTGGCTTTACATGAGCCAGTATTTAAGTTACAAAAAAAATTACTTCGACCGGACATTGAATCCAGGGTCTATGCACCTGGGCGTAGCCACGGTGGGTGTCCTGTAAGCTACCTAATCAAACCTAAAAAAACTTAATTATCTAGGTAGGTTAATTAACTACAATACTTAATATCCGTAAGAAAGTTCACACTAGACAGTCGATATAAAAAAAATTAACCATGGTAAGACCGTGGGTATAGTTTGCTGGTTACATATTATTCTAGCCTGCTGCCCCACTCTGATCCCATGGCTGGCTAATAAATTATTTTCTTTTAATTTTATTAAAATATTGTAATTATAATTTCAGTTTCAACCGCATCGATCTGCCGCCGTATGAGAATTATCAGCAGTTACGTGAAAAACTAATAAAGGCTATAGAAGGTTCACAAGGATTCGCCGGAGTCGATTAATTTCATACGTTATGTTTATATGCCGTGATTGCTTTACGCTGTTTGTATATTTACTATGATAACAATGTTGCAGGTTGTCTGTTATAAATACATATTTATAGACCGATTCGTCTATAAATGTTGTCTAATGACATTTTATCATTGAACTGTGGGCTTATCACGAATTTTAGTCTTGCTTTCGAACCAAGTTCGCTTCAAGCGATTTGTATGGAAATTTGAGCAGCGCCACCGCGTACGGATTTGGAACTACAATATTTTAAATACTTTTCGTTAATTTTCGAACGTCCCGATCTTTCGTTCATTTGATAGATTGCTGGTGCTCATTAGTCGTTAGTAAAAATTCATGATCCCGATTGCTAACGGATCCGTTTTACTTGTGACAGCTCGATTCGAAAGCCAGACTAAATTCGTGATAAGCCCACTGTACTATGAATTTCAAATGGATACAGTGTTTGTAGGTATATAAGCGATACAAATAAAAACGATTGCGATGTCGTGACTGGCAAAGGAGATATCTGCGCATCCCTTTCACACATGCCTCAACTACACGATAAGAATATAGTTATCTCTTTCTAATGATTGTTCCAGTCCAAAGTCCAATCTGTATCCATTTGAAGATTGTTAACTGTACCCACATGAGTCTGTCTAATTATTTCTTTGGCTTAAAATATGTGACCTGATATTGTTGAATAGTAAATGCACTTAACAAACAGGTTTTTTTATATATGAGCCATCTGTAATTCGTGATTTTGGTAAGGAATAGTTACTTTTGACGGTAGATTCTGTTTTTCAAGTTTTATCATGATTTTTGGTAACTTCTTTTTCCATTTTCATTGAGAATAAATAAGCATAATATTAAATATTCTAAATTGTAACGAGTGCCTAAGATTGTATAATTGTTTCACTTTTCGTCCGTGTGCGTGACTATGTTTGATAACTGCGTACAATGCTAAATTGTCAGTCACTTTACCTCAGTCTGATTGTCAGTTACAGAGTCCATTCCATAGTATTAATTTAAATTACTTTATTATAGTTTGAGAATTTCTCCAAATGGTCTTCTATGCATGTGTAGTAATTAACAGAAATTGTATCTCTTACCAGGATTGTATTCATTCGCTAGACCAGTGGTTCCCAAATTTGGTACAGGCTTTGACACACAAACTGACTCTAACAAAAATTTTAACAAAAACTAGACTTTATTAGAATTATTGGGATATAAATATGAACAATTTTGGGACATATAGTTTGGGAACCTTGTGTTAGACTACAGCTATCAAACACAGATATTAACATGGATGAAAAGTTATTTTGAGATTAGATTCGTTCCTAGCGTGTATTAAATACAATATATATGTGTTTTTATAAAATATAAGAACTTGGAACATTTGACTAAGGTTTAAGCAAACATATACATAATAATAATCATCTAGTTTTATATGAAAAAAATAAATTATCAAATAATTTTATGTCAATTTCTTAGAAAGTATTTTTCAAATCTATTACTCTTTCTCTAGTGATTTTTATATTATTGCTTAGAATTTATGGTTATTTTTATTTTATTTTTAGTACAGTTTTTGTATTTATTGTAACGGGCTGAAAAATCAATATTCTGTTAATTGGAGTCACTTTATACTTTGAGTGAGATAAAAAAAATATCTCTAAACAGCTCTTATTAATTTGTAATTAGTAAGACTTGCTACGGCGATTCCGCTGCTCGCTCATAGATGGCGTTGTACCAAGTTATAACACATTTTCAATGTTGACTAAACCCAGTATAAAATATCACATCAAAGTCCTCCAAAAGAGGTCTTTATATGTAAGTCTATTTTGTTATTCTTTTTTAATTGTTAACGCCAAACTGTATAGCCTTTTTAACATATACTATTTTCATTTAAGGCTTGATGGTAAGGTCTTAACTAAAGTTTTAATTGTTGGTTGAATTTGTTGTTGAAATAGCAGCCTTTAAATATAATTACTAGCTCCACTCTTCTCTTTAATTATTTTCCATTTTATATTAGTCTCTCTAAGCTTGCTTACAGTCAATTTTAATAATGTTTTGTAATTGTGTAAATATTTGTTCATATTTGCAAATGCTTCTAATATTTTGAAAAAGAACTTTACTTCGTAAAAATCACCAGTAAATAAAGTTCATTAGCTTCTTCTTCTTTTATAATAATTTTCTTATATTTCTTCTTTCTCAATTCTAATTCGGACAAGAGTCCAATATGAAATTACACAATTTTAATACACATGTCAAAAAAAAAAACCATAAAAATCGTCCATTACTTTATATACATTTTTTAATTCTAAACTTTTATATTGTTAACCCTTAAATGCATGATTTATTCTGACCTCTTAATAAATATATCTTATAGACTTGTATATTCTAATGCAGGGAGACATAGAAAGAAATAAAAGCGAAAGAAAAAAGGTGCTGCCACTCGATAAAAAATATTGCCCTGATAGTAGTAATTCTACAACAGTATGCGTTGCGCTCATAATAATGATTTGGTAGCCGTGTTGGTGGTATGTTGCAGTTTTATGTCAGTATGCATTTAAGGGTTAAATTGTATGGTAATGACCTGTCATGCTATGTTGTCAATTTTCACATATATATATGTCAATACATGTATTCTAAAATTATAATTTTACATGTTTCACATCCCTATTGCTAATAAAGTATAGCAATTGTTTCTTTACACATTGTTGTAGATTTTTACGAAACTTTATGAGCTGTCTAGTTATATAATATTTTTTTTTTAATACAAACCAAATTAACGTTGACAATTGACAAGAAACTCACCCAGTATATATTGTTTCTTAAATTATGCATTTTTAATTTGACGGCCATTTTTGTTTATTCTCAGTTTTAGTATTAATTATTGTGTTACGTTTAGGTTATTAAATGAGTCGTCGCTCGAACAGTGCTCCATTTAACCTGAGTCACGAACACTTCACATCACAACACAAAATTGATCACAGGCATATCTTGAGGCTATTCGTGAACTTTTAGTTGTATACTATAATTATGTTGTAACTAAGACCCGTATACAAAAAACGATGTTTAAGCAACGATCTTCACTTGAAAGTCCCTTTTAGTGGACCGTTTATTCTAGATTCACTTTTTTGTTTACGCACGTTCTAGAATCTTCTTGCTCTTTTATTAACGTCCTATGAAGACAATTCTGCCAATGTCGAGTATTCAATAAGAAATTATAAAGTTTTAATTCACACGTAAACCATTATATCAAAAAAAATTCTTTATTTATTTCTGCGATCTTGCATTTTTATAAATACGGGCTTGAGTATGTCAAAATTGTATTGACATCCAGTGGCGGCCTTACCCATTGCGAGGCCCTTTGTCCTTCGTGAAAAGTATGTGTGCGAAAGTAGATCTCGTTGTTTGGTTTAGGTATTTGTAATATTTGACGAGAAAAGCTACAGTTATACAATTAAATAAAATTTTATTTAATAAAAAACAGAAAAATCATATCTCAAAAACTACTTGGCCAAGGACAATAAAATTTAGTGTTTCGGATAGGAAATTACCCCCTCTATTACCAGTATTTCCTTGGTCCTTGACTTACGGGACACCCTGTATATATTCTATATATCTATATATTTTTTAATTTGCTTGGGTTGTTGCGCGAGGCGATTGCCCCGTTCGCCAACCCCTAAGGCCGCCACTGTTGACATCTGTCTGTCTAGTGTTGCCATCGCAACTAGTGATGTGGCGTGTTATTCAATTGACGAATACCTCAATGATTCGTAACAGTAAATGAATTTTAGTTTATTAATTGAAATTGTTTATTATTATTATTATCGTATTATTAGTTGCTGTGCCCTGACCGAGTGTCACATTGACATCTTAATTATAATTTTGACATGCAATTTAAATATTAATTGAAATTAAATCACAGAGTTTTGTTAATTTTAAAGTGGATTATGTGATGAAACTTTGAGTGGAGGAGTGTTTGAGAAGCGACTCGTACTATGGGGGTAAGATATAACGGCTTGCATACGAAACGTCCTTAAGCATATTTAAGTAGGATTTATGTTGTTTTGGTAGTTTAATATGTGATTGACACTTTGACCACTCAAAGAATTAATTTATGTGTCTTACCAGTGCGTTTATTTTCCTATATTAATGGTAACAGTCGAAAATTAATACTCATGTCAGAAGCCGTATCATTTTGTTTATAGCGGGTAAATAAACGCACTGTTAAGTCGCATAAAGGATTTCGCGGGTAAATTAAGACTTGATTTAAAACATTAGGGACGAATTGATTGTTCTAAATCGTCGTGCGGTGTCAACGAAGTGTCAGAAAGGAAATTAGTGCTGTAGCTAGGGTTATATTTTTGAAATTAATAATGGTCGCCGAGAGCCATGTTGTGATGACGAATGGTGTTTGCAATCAATAATATTTTTTTATTATTATTATTATGTGTAAATAGTTTATTAAAATATATTTTAACTGCAAATAAATGATTATATTTATTATTTTGTTATTTATTGTATCAATCCCTATCCTTATATAGATGGTCCATGGTTGACGAGTTTCGTGTCTTCTTCTCGTCATACACCTTTCTGAAGCCATTGTGGAGTCCAGGGGCGTAGCTATTGCCGTATCAGTCGTATCAATGATACAGAGGCCCCTAACGTATGTAAGCAAAAATTAGTAAAATGTTATCCACAATGTCACTTAATCTCGTGCTTCACGAGAAAAAAACATGTAAAAACACGTATATTATTTTGAATTCTTAGGCTAGCTCAATTTCTAGGACGAAGTGATAAAATTACAATCAATAAATATTTAATTTAATGCAAGCATTTTTAACCCTTCATTTGCATCCCAAACCAACTTATATTTAGGGTCCCTTCAAGGCACGCTACGCCGCTGGTAGTCTAACGATGAGCAAGCGCACGTCTTTAGTGCCTATGCCAAGAAACGCATTTTATTTCATTTCAACGTTAGACAGTTATTAATTTTGAGAACGGTTTTGATAATTGTTCATGTTTATTTACTATTTTATTATTTTATATACACTAAGTTCAGTAGCCCAGTAATACAGGCTTTTTGACTTGATTTTTTAATAAGTCGATATCGTTTCTCAAAGCCGGGATAGTGACGGTGACATATAGACCGTATTCTTATGAAATGAAAATCGTTTATTAGCACAGGCACTAAAGTCGTGCACTTGCTCATCGTTAGACTTTACCGTGACTTCGGAAAGGCGTATAACGAGAAGAATACCACAAGAAACTCGTCAATCATAGCCTGTACATGAAATAATTAACAAAAAAAAACTGAATTTTAACTCAGAAAAGAAAGTAAATAACTATTTATAAATCAGATTACACAGTGGTTACAATAAATGTCAAATTAATAACATATGTATATAAATATATATAAAAAATATATAGCTAACTATACAACATTAAATACAGTCAAAAAAAAATCCTTCTAGTAAGTCAAGCTCAAACACTTAGAGGAAATTCTTAGTAATATGTCGTTACACATACATAAATTAAGAAAATTAAATATTGTATAATGTATTTACGTCATTTATAGATTGTTACTTCATGAGCGTCCGAAGGCAAACAACTCTTTCCGATCACCGATCTCTGCTTGGGTACGCAACTTATGACATCACGGTGGGTTTGTTATCGTTATTTGTTAATACAGCCTTAATTGCTGAAATGGCACCCTTGTTTCGGTGGTACGTATGTTTTACAGTGGATAGTGGATATGGTTAGAAATATTAGTAAATTTAAATATGAATTAAAAAACATATAATCGGTTTGAGTGCCTTGTGATGTGTTGTCATTATTCTACGTACGATATGTTTATTTATAGTTATTATTATTATTGTTATCTCAATTAAGTGAATTTTTTTAAATTCTTTTTGAGTGAATAAATGTCTTAAACCTTAAAGGCAATGCAAGATGAGTCGGATGCAGGCTGCTTTCAATAGATAGCCAGTAGTGAACGTCCTATAGTCGAGATGATGATGATTAATTGACAGTTGTATTTATTAATATTAATTTTGTACTACTATCATCTGATTGTTCATCTCAACTTTTTATTTATTGTTAATATTGTTTGTAGTTTGGAATTTTATTGAAATTGAAATTTATCTTTCAACTAGCTGTTGCCCGCGGCTTCGCTCCCGTTAAGAAGTATTATTATTAATTAGGTATAGGTTTGTTTTTGTTTAGCGTGTGTAAAAACGTCTTCATCACAGTAACTCCAATCTTTAATTTCAGTTCAATCAGTCGAAAATCTAATAAGATTTATACAAACTTTCATCCCCTATTTTATCCCCTTAGGGGTGGAATTGATCAAAATCCTTTCTTAGCGGACGCCTACGTCATAACATCTACCTGCATGCCAAATTTCAGCCCGATCCGTCCAGTGGTTTGGGCTGTGCGTTGATAGATCACTATGTCAGTCAGTCAGTCACCTTTGAGTTTTATATATATAGATAATAATAGATAATAGCGATTATTTATATCATATACTGTCTTAATGTAAACTTGGTATGCTTAATAAATAAACTATATAACGATACAGGTAGTCCATTCTCGTCTAACAAAAACGGTGTGAATATATGCATATATGCACTTGTAAATTAGTTAACGAAAACGCAGTTTGTTACATTGGGATCCCGGGCTCAGTTCCTGGACTAAAACGCATACTGTTTGTGATTTTTATTGACGTTATGGGTTGTTATTTCTGTTGACAAGGAAATTATACTCATATTCCTAGCAGTGGTTAGGTTAGGTAGCTAGTTAGCCCGGGGCACAATAACTTTTTAGCCCCCCCCCCCCCCCCCCCCCCCCCCCCCCCCCATATAAATTCGATTCGATCTAGCAAATTAATAAATAATTAATGTCACAGGCACTAAATTTAAAATATATTTTCCAGAAATCAATTATAATAAAAATAATCTTATAATTGCTATCTTTTGTTTTGTGGACCATTAGGCACCCCTTTGTGAGTAGCGCCCGGACATGTGGTCCCTCCTTTGCTCCCCCTGGTTCCTAGCGTTTGCAAAAATATAGAATTTAATTTGAAATAAAACACGCTAATTGGTTGAAATAAAACTGTTGGCAAAACAGACAATGTTTGTGACAGAGTAAAAGTAGAAACTATAAGTTTGTGATATTGCAACTCGGCTGCGCATTTTGTTATGCCGACATATTGAGCAGCGGAGTAAGGTAGACGGCCTTAACCGCCGAAAAATTACACAAGCTAAAACCTACTAGTCTCTTAAAACATTATCTCGCATTTAGTTGACCGGAGCAATCGATGATACATTTATCTTAATATGAATTAATTTTGTGATATATTCAAAATAAATTTGGCTTAAAAATGAAAATATATTTAGTAATTTTTGTGTTCGAAAGTTGTGTGCTTTTTAATTGTGTAAATTCATTTGAAAATAACAGTGAGTTTTATTTTATTATTATTATTATTTAATTTCAAGTACAGTTTAAATATGCTTTCTCATTTATATGTATTTTCAGATGATGTTTTTCTATTGTACAAACGGGTAGCCTATAGCCTTCCAACGTAATTTTAATTAAACTTCAAATTGTATTTTTTTAATTACCTACTCTGACCTTTTTTCATTGTATGAAAAAAATAAATATTATATGCCAGTAACATTTATAACAAATTATATTATTATTTAATTTAATATATCCCTACTAATATTATAAATGTGAATGTGAGTTTGTTTGTTACGTTTTCACGCAACTTTCATCATGAAACTTTGTACACATATTTTCGGAGGTACTAGAAGTAACATAGGATACTTTTTATTATATAGTTTCCAACTGACTATAGTTTTAGCTGTTTGGAATTTTTCTTTATTTATTTTTATTTCCGTCTGTCATTTTTATACATATATGCAGTATAAAACTATTTGAATTTTTGAGGTTAAGAAACATCATTGTATGTAGTAATTTTAAAAAATTGGTAATCCCAGCCAAGCAAGAAAATTTAGTTATCACATTGATTCATTTCTATTAATATGATGACTGATACTTATTTAATGACTTAAATGGGAGCGAAGTCGCGGGTAAAAGCTAGTTATTAATAAAAAAATCAAAGTATTATAATTCTCAGACCATAGTTAATTTTAAAGTCTGAAACAACACAGTAAATGATGACAATGCATTTATAGTATAGCAGCACCTAGTTTTAAGATATTCCATGAGCGTTGCGTACGCGCCGCGGTTATGAAACGGTGTGAAGTCATCGCTCGCCGGTCAAGGTTGTGCGCCGTTGTACGACCTATTCATTCACAAATATGTGCATTATTATTTGAAATTGTGCATTTTAACAAGCTATTTGCGTTAACACAATTCTTTAATAATATTATTTGGTATAAATTATTATTAAATACCTACTCATAATTATACATTACTAGCTGTTGCCCGCGACTACGTCTGCGTAATTATGAAGATATAAAGTACTATGAAGTTTAATAATGTTTCAAATTTCAGTCAACAGACAATGCCCATCATACTTCTGTAATAAAGTGACATCTAACCACAATAATGACACCTAACCTCAAATATTCAAATAATTTTATACTGCATATATAAAAATGACAGACGGAAATAAAAATTCATATAGAAAAATTGCATACAGCTAAAACTATAGTCAATTGGAAACTATAGTAAAAAACATATATATTTTTTTTTTAATAAAAAGTATCATATATTACTTCTAGTACCTTCAAAAATATGTGTACAAAGTTTCATGATGATCGGTTAAGTAGTTGTTGCGTGGAAACGTAACAAACAAACTCACATTCACATTTATAATATTAGTAGGGATAATCAATAATAAAAATACATCCAAATATGAATTAAAGAAGCATATAATGGGTCTGAGTGCCTTGTAATGGTGTTATAAATATTCTAGTACATATAATACGATATATTATATATGTAATTCTTTTTCTCTTCTCTTAACACTAGAAGTGTCGGGTTGCATACTATACCTTTAAAGACCGCAGCCATCAATTTTGTTTACTATAAGAATATCGCTGCCGTCACATTGACGTAAAGGAATCTCATATACCACAAATATAATAATGGTTTTTTACATGGATTTAAGCTGACAATAACAAATTAGGAAAAGTAGTAAAATACGAAAAGAAACAAAAACATAGTTTGTAAAATATTTAAGAATGAAATCGCCGTGCCGTCAAATTGACGGCGCTGGTCTTTCTAGTGGTAAACCTTATAATAACAGTAACAAAAGTATTTTTTTGTAGTAGGTACCTAATCTCTTAGATTTTTAATCATGCGCGAGATACCACAGCAGATTTATACGTTTTCTGGGTCACATCACGACTGTTATTTTTAAATTTAAAATCTCCAAAAGCTCTAAATTAAGTACAAATCCTCATTAGAGTTGATATCTAAAATTCTCATTAATGTCTATAGCCTTTTAATTTAGGTTTCTTAGCTTAAATATACCTACTACAGAGTAACCTTTCTCAATATAAGGATTTCCTCGATTTAACGAATTTTCGAAATCCCCTAGAACTGCCCGTAAGAGCAAATGCAAAATATACCTTTACATTACTAATACATTTCTTAAAAACAGTTTTATAACGAATTTTCAATCTTTGTAAAATATAAAAAAAAAGTATTATTTACCTATATTTAACGAAATCGATCGCTAACAAAGAAAGCAGATTAGTACCAACGTAATGCTGAGATTAACAAATTTTAACATTGTTAAAACGAATCATAGACCAACCTAACCTCATTGTAACAAATTACTGGATATAACGAATTATTTTCTGATTCCCTTCAGTACCGTTATATCAAGGTTGCACTGTATTTTATTCGGGTTTAATTTGGAAAACATATTTCTTAATTCACATTTGATATAATACATCGTTACAGATAGCTTAAGATTCCCGCCGTTATACAGCTTGCAATCTTGGTCGGATTGTCAGAACATTGGGGACATCTATTGTCTAATAGATGCATTACTTGTACCTGACAATGATCATGACACAACGTTCATTAATGAAATTACGGTAAGTCAAGTTTTTTTTCTGATTTGCATTTATTTATTTATAAAGTCTACCTACAAAATTACATTAGGACTACCTACATATTATAAAAAGGAGTACTATTATATAAACTAAATGAAATTTTGATTATAGGATAGAACAACATGCTCAAGATGATAAAGGGATAGATACTACACTTCTGATAAAATTACAAAAATACATAGTTTAGATGTTATATAATAATGAAAAAAAAAACAAGAACCAAATAGATATAAGGAAGAGGGAGATAAAAAAAATCACAAAAATAAAAAAACAAAATTAAAACACTAGTTAGTTAGTTAAAGATAGTTAGTATCGAGATGTTTCCTGTATTTTGGCTTGTTGTAGGAAAAAGCATCTATGTCATTGATTTCTTTTGATTCAATTGAATTCTAAATATTGTTATATATAGAACTAGCTGTTGCCCGCGGCTTCGCTCCCGTTAAGAAGTATTATTATTAATTAGGTATAGTTTTTGCGGCTTTATTTTTGTTTAGCGTGTGTAAAAACGTCTTCATCATAGTAACTCCAATCTTTAATTTCAGTTCAATCAGTCGAAAATCTAATAAGATTTATACAAACTTTCAAATTGATCAAAATCCTTTCTTAGCGGATACCTACGTCATACCAACTACCTGCATGCCAAATTTCAGCCCGATCCGTCCAGTGGTTTGGGCTGTGCGTTGATAGATCACTAAGTCAGTCAGTCAGTCAGTCACCTTTGAGTTATATATATATATAGATTTTTAAAACTTTATTATTATTTTAATTTGCTTTTAGTAATTGGGCTCCAATAGAGCGCTTTTACTCGTCAATACATATACAAATATAAATATAAATGAAATAAATTGCTACCAATTTGATTTAGCTGCTGTATACTGGCATTGTCCACTTACATACTAATGTCATAATAATATATAATAAATCTACTATGACGTAGAAGAATAACTGCTGTATAGGGTAAACATAAAATGACATTGGTTATGTCCAAACTTTATTATTTAGTTTTATTATTTAATTTATCAAAATAAATAACATAATAATAGAATCAATGACTTTTCTCTATTGGTTTTCGCCTTAAAGAAGAGTTTCTCATCTGATCCTTTCTGAGTAGATAAGCGGTATCTTTCTTATTATTCTGTTAGAAACATATAAATATTGAGTTATTTGTTGTTATTGTATAATTGAAAAAATAAAGCAGTCAGTTCGAATGCAAAAATACGTAATTAATTCGCACGTCAAATCGTCTATTTTTGGCAAATTTTTAATAATATTATTAGCAACAAACAATTTTAATATCTTCCTGTTTCTTTAACCTTCACAAATCACGATACAAGCTTAATAATAATACGCAATCACCTTTTAAGTACGTCTATCTGTTTATAATTTACAATATTTATTATATTGTTATTTTCAAACGTGGTCTGGTTGGTTCCGCTTTTCACCGATAGGTTCGCTCTATATGCAAACAACTATTTGACGTTTATGGAATATTCGCGAAGTAAATAATAAAATTTGCACTAGATTGGCTGCGGGTCTATGAAGTTTTGTTTTATGCGTCTTTTTAAACACTTTAAAGCAGAAATGTATTACGAATGTGTGTTTTGAACAGTCCTTTATTCATATTGGTAACACATATTATGATATTAGTACAAATAAGATGATGTTAAGTAGTTCCGCAACTCGCTACTAGGGAATTTGAGCGTTAGCAATATTTATAGCCCCTTATATTGGAAGTTTTTGTTAGGTTACTGTGGGCTTATCACGAATTTTAGTCTGGTTTTCGAACCGAGTTCACTTCAAGCGATTTGTATGGAAATTTGAGCAGCGCCACCGCGTGCGGATTTGGAACTACAATATTTTAGATACTTTTTGTTAATTTTCAAACGTCTCGATCTTTCGTTCATTTGATAGATTGCTGGTGCTCGTTAGTCGTTAGTAAAAATTCATGATCCCGATTGCTAACGAATCCACTTTACTTGTGACAGCTCGATTCGGAAGCCAGACTAAATTCGTGATAAGCCCACAGGATGATTATTCCAGTAAGCCGTCCTGGGTAGTGAAGTGACTTAGCTTGGAAGCCAATCTGAATGTACCAATAAGAATACGTCATTAGTACCACTATGCAAATAGCAATGAAAACAAAAATATTAGTAAACTAAAAAGATTAATGACTTCAAAGCGACCTGACCACCTTGAATTTATAATATAAGTGAACTATTAAGGAATTAAAATATACGTCATGATTATTTGTTATTTCGAAATTTTAATATCGGCGTTCAGTTATGTTCAAATGAACTATAGTTTTGCGGAAGTCCTATTCAAGGAACAAATAAGTATTTTTAAAACTAAGCGGATTACTATCGTAATTATTTTCGAACGCTTTACTAGAAAATACGTTAGTTAACAGAACATTTTACACTCTAAATCAGTGTTTTCCAATTGCAAAATTTGATTGTTAAGGGGGGCAATTCGAAAATGGACTCGACACGAGTTTAACCCTGTCGCTTCGGGCCATCTAAATGCAATACTAGAAAAAAGCAAATTCTTAAATAATTGCGGTAAATACTATTAGGTATAATTTCGCTTGACGAGACTAAAATATCAACTGGGTGTTTGCTTACATAACACATGGGACATGGCACAAAAAAGGTTGGGAAACACTGCCCTAAATGAAGCTAGAAATGACATCAAATACTTGATATTATTAAAACTATTGTTGAACTCAACAATACGCTATTACAGTTGCTGCATATTATTAAGTATATTTGCATTTTGACAAGTCCCAGTGTTCCAATTGGAATCTATGTATGATGTAAGAGAATAGAATAGCATTGTTATTATTATTCTACTTAAACGCCTTAACTATAATATATAAATAGAATCTGTTAAAAAGATCAAATTTGTGTTATTAAAAAAATTCAGGCGTTTTACTTTATAACTAAAATATTTGTGTAAATTTTCCAGAATTATTCCTCAAACAAATTAAAGCATTACAATCGTACAATAATACATCGAGGTATATGTGTTAGTAGATGTGGTAATTATACAAAAGAGGACGATGTCTGGCCGGACTCTTTGCAGGAATGCGTCAGTGATAACACGCTGCAAGAATATGGTTTACGGGTAAGTGAATAACACTTGATTGCTCTTAAAGAATATGCTATATAAGAAAAGATTGAAGAAAAGGCGGCCTTGTCATTCTATAGCAGGAGTCGGCAGCCTTTTTTGGCCGCGGGTCTAAATTAACCAAAATGCAAGTATTAAAGACACATTTGGGTCAGAGATATTTTCGAATTAAAACAGCATTTTAGTAAATAATAAGATAGATTTTATTAAGAAAATACTTACAAACATAGTTGAATAAACTTTCTCTACGATATCAATGGCTCCCCTGATGTTGAACTTGTGACGTCAATTTTTTCGGAACTAAAGTGGGTCCCTGCTCTATGGTGTTACCTAATGTCATAGGCAGTAGACCGGAAGTAAAGAACTAGTTCGTAAGAGCTAATGCAAAATATACCTTTACATTACGAATACTAATGTTAAAAACCTTTTTATAACGAATTTTTAATCTGCAAAATATAAAAAGAAAGTATTATTTACCTCTATTTAACGAAATCGTTCGCTATAACAGGGAAAGCAGATTAGTACATACGTAAAGCTGAGATTAATAATTTTTTAAACCTTGTAGACCAACCTAACCTCTGTGTAACAAATTATTGTCTGATTCACTTCAGTATCGTTATATCAAGGTTGCACTGTATCAATAATAACGTAATGTTTAAAACCCACTCTAAACGGATTAATTATTTATATTAAATAAAATAAGTTTAAGATTATAAGTGCTGACGTTTCAAATTCAAATTCAAATGTCTTTATTGCATGTCACAATTATTTCAGATGTCATATATTATTCAGTGTCAAATGTGACAACCGGTCAACAATAATAATAATAATAATAACAATAAACAATTTAAATTAATGAACTAAATTTCATTTACTGTTTCGAATCATTGAGGTATTCGTCAATTGAATAAAAGCATTTTAAAATCAAATATGCCTTTAATTTATTTTTAAATTGTGTTAGGCTTTCATCTCGTTTTAATTGTTAACATAATGAATGGACTTCTTAACTTAAATTTTAGTCAAAAAAAATCGGTTGTCTGTAAAGTCGGTTTACTGACGATAGTTGAACGTGACAACGTCTTAAGAAAATACTGATGGAATGGTAGCATTTTTCAAAAGAAAATTTTAATTTCATTTGTTTAATAGATTTGTATGTATATTGCGAACCCGAAGGCCGATTGTGCCTCTTTGTCGCTCGTTCCGCGCTTTCGCTTGCACTTCAAGCCTTACATGGAACGCCTCAGAGCGAGGTAACGCCGCATGAGTCATGTTTTTTCGTGCGTGCAGCCGGCTCAATCGAATTATAAGACGTTGTCACGTCAATAAACAAACAAACAACAATCATCTCTCCTATGTGTCATATAAAATATGACCGAAATAAGGCTTTTCGGCGTGAGGCTTGTTGGGTTATCATCTGAATACACGACATTTGGAGAATTGTCTTCTTTAGACATCTGAGATCATTAATAAAAGAAGAAAGCTCCTCTACGCACCTTCTGAATTATTTTCTTTCTTCAATTATCTCTCCAGACCGGTTAGCTGGTAGAAAATGCCTTTAGGATTTGTGAAACACTTACAAATAAATAATTTTATTATTATTATTATTAGAAGGAATTAAAATTTAACATTAGAATAGTTATTAATTAAATATATATATAAATATTATTTACAATTAAATAGAATAATTGTAAATTGACTTTCGTTAATAACACTAGTTTACAAATTAAAATAAAAGTCATGTCCTTTCAATGTATTCCATATCGTTGTATTTAGTAGTAATAACTAAACGCAAACATATATTTATTTTATTTCTATCACGTCTATAAATCAAGTTCTTATTACATCTTATTTTCAAACTACCCATAAGTTGGTTTCGATTTTATTTTAAAATTTTGATGCTGTGTAGTGTTTAGTTAAATAAATATTTGTTTTTACAATGTCAAAAAGGTTGTGTAAAGTACATCCTGATCGTTTTTGTTATGTGTGTGGTGAATTTATAATATCTAAAAAAGGATATCCCATAACGGAATCACTTAAAGATGCATATTTTGGTTATTTCAAAATGACGTGTTAGATTTTTTTTATAATTTTTCTGAAACTCTGTGCACCTCAATTGTTAAGAAAAAAAAACGTTTCATTTGAAGGACAAAAACCTTGTAAACTAGTGTAATTAATTAATATTTTTTTTCTTTTTGCACGCCAAGTAATTGGTGAGACATGTGAAACTGTATTATGTTATTAATTTACATCCCTGTACCAATGTTTCATGCAAAATGAATATATTTCATTTCATTTCATTTAAATAAATCTTCTAGGCCCAAGTTCTCTCAGTTGGTTATTGCACAACTCGGAGATCAGAGAGTATCACGTATAATGGTGATCGCATCTTCAGCATCATATGCCTGGTGCTCCTTGGACTCGGTATTGTCGCTACGGTCTTGCAGATTTTAGGCGAAAAATGTACCAAATGGGAAGGTGATAATTTATTTATTTATAAAAAGGACTACTATTATAAACTAAATTAAATTGTAATTATAGGATAGGATGGCATGCTCAACGTGATAAAGGGATAGATAACACTTCTTTTTTTAAATTGATAGCCCAGCGTATGACCACACTCTGCCTGCTAGAGTGCGGTTCATGGGTGGAGACAACTGTTACCACAGACAGATGCCGCTTGAGGAGACGAATGTGCTCTGCCCAAATTAACAGGGCACACTCCTCTCGTTATCCCGGCTACTTCCAAGCTGATCCCGAAACGCGACTAGGTCACTTCACGGCTGTTCCGCTTGAAAGTGGTGGTTCTAATGAAACTACAAAAATACATAGTTTAGATGTTACACAATAATTAAAATAAAAAAAAATAAAAAACAAGAACCAAATATATGTAATTAAATAAAGAGCAAATATATAGTAAAAATATAAACAATAAAGCAGTGGTTCTCAACCAGTTTTGTGTGCCACGAAATTCTAAAGTGTGCCTCCAAATTTTGAAATCGTTAAAAGTGTGTGCCGTAACAAAAAAAAAAGGTTGGGAATCACTGCACTAAAGTTTCATATCTAACTTATTTGTGTTAATTGTTTAGGTAACAAATACATTCAGGCGTTTTCGATCAAAAATAATTGGTCCATACTCACATACGACAGATCGAAGCCTCTGACAGACGAGAGGATGAAGGCCATTGTAAGCATAGAAGGAATCAGGTAAGAAGACTTTTGTTAGAGTCAGTTTTGCCAACCCCAAGAAACTAAAAAACAGCAGCTCACCAATAAAAAAACAGTAGGTATAATAAAAAAAAAGCAAATTTCATACTGTCCTCATTTAATTAAAACAATCACCTACTTTTATTAGTTACCAGGACTCACATACATTGTTATTAGAGATGTTCCGACTAGTCGGCGACTAATCGGCAAAAAGCGCCGACTATCCGGCTTCTTACTTTGTGTCTATTTCTCAATAAAATGTATGTGTTACTTCCTTGTAAAGAAAATATATTGATGACATTTATCAAACAAAATTAGTATCTTAATTAAAAAACAAATCAACATAATATTTAATGACATATATTGCAATTCTGCGTGATGATATTTGAAACTATCGTCAAACTAGTGAGCTGTAAAACACAAAAAACTTTTTTTGTTATTTATATTTGTCCACATGTCAGTAGTGACTGAAATTGCAGCGAATCAGCTGTAAACGAAGCGTCACGGGAATCCCCTAAACCGTAGTCGGCTTGGCCGATTAGTCGGCCGACTAGTCGGCTTATCTACAACCGACTAATCGGCTATAATAATCGGCACATCTCTAATTGTTATATAATAAATGTTGAACACAACATATAATAATAAAAAACAAAAATCAAAGTAAAATTATTTTCTACCTTCATCCTCAATTGCATCATCTTTAGTATTTTCAGAATCATTTTCCTTTTTAAAATCATACATATTTTTGTTAAATTTTTTCTTGTGCCTTTCTGCGGCTTCAAATAACAGAGTAGATACTACCATCTAGTGTCATTGCGTTATTACACAGTGGTTATCAAAAAATATTTGCATAGTGTAATAGGTGGCGCTGAAATCTAATTGAAAAACAGTAAAAATTTGGAATGAAACAGAAAACAGGGGCATCAATGTGAAAATAGCTACCACTGTTAAAACAGTAGGGTTGGTAACACTGTCTACAGTATTAAGTCGTAAATAATTTGAATGTTATTACAGCTTTCATTTATTTATTTTCAGATTTTTAGCGATCCTTTGTGTGATATTCTCTCACGTACTGTTTATTTTCATTTATTCGTACACGGATAATCCGGAATATATTGAAAATGTATGTATTATTTGTAAATCAGCACATTTCTATAATTTAAACTTATTCCCTATTATATTAATATAATTTAAAAAAAAACATAAACATTAATATAATTAATTGTTTCAGGCGTTACTTTGCGGAAATCCATATTAAAGGAAATTATTTAAAATTGTTTTGCTTATAATTCCCGCTACAACATTGAGTAATTTGTCTCGACGCGTTTCGCCACTTCACGTATTCAGGATGACGTGAAGTGGCGAAACGCGTCGAGACAAATTACTGAATGTTGTAGCGGGAATTATAAGCAAAATAATTTTAAATAATTTCCATAAACATTAATGCATAACACTGAGATTCTTAAAAATAAATATATCTCCTATAAATCTCTCTCGGTGGTAGTACATAGTTGACTACGTTTTCTTAATTAACCCATGAAACACCAATGTTCCCATTTGAAAAACAAATATAAAAAAGCGAATTATTTACACTTTCAACTGCCCCTAATTTCAGATGTACGATCAAACAGGCTGGCGTATTGTGCTCAACTCTCCAGTATGGGTGCAAGCGTTCTTCTCTTTGTCTGCCTTCCTCACTGCGTACATGGCGTTAATATACAGTGAAAAACACAAGTTTACTTGGAAAACTGTAATAGTTGGGATTGTTAATAGATGGATAAGGTAAGAAATTTAGGTCACTGAATAGAGTTCAAAACTTCAAATAACTGTACGAAACAAAATAGACCAATCACACGCTTGAAACATTGTTGACGTGATGTCTGACCAATGATAATAATCCATTGCGACTGTCTACTGTCACCTAGCTGTCATTACGTTCTGTTACACGCATTTACAAGAAAACGTTTCAATGGTTGCTGCAGAAAGAAAAATGCAAATTAATGTTTAAACTGAATATTTAAAACAAGTATATGCAACATATTACTATTTTACTTTGATAACTGTCTAATGGTTGTCGTGTTTAAAGATTTATTATTTGTTAGTAAATAATTTTGACTGCATAAAATGGAATAAGATGCATTTAAGTAATGATGATATTTACTTTCAGGTTAACTCCAACTGCAATATTCGCTCTATGGTTCACAATGACATGGTTTCCACGTCTGGGGTCAGGACCACAATGGCCATGGTTAGTTGAGAGGGAAGCATCAGATTGCCAAGAACGATGGTGGTACCATGCTCTGTATATACATAATCATTTACCACTTGGAAAATTCTGCATGGGGCATACTTGGTAAGCGATATCCTTTCATTAGATCTATATATAACACTATTAGTTAGAGCAGTGGTTCTCAAAGTTGATTAGGCTCCAACCCAATATTGGAACTCACCTCTTGACTGTCTTAGAAAAATAGGGGTTTTAAATAGTGGTAATGCTCAAATTCCCTAGTTGCGGAACTACTTGTTCTAATTTGTTCTAATTGGAATGAAAATAGGTGCAATAGTTTCCAATATGAATGATGAACTTAATATTCGTTCGCGACCCACGTCTGAATTGGAATCATATATTAGTTAAGTCTAATTAGACAACCAAGTAACTGGACCTACTCGTAGAGTAAAAGGTTTAGTTCGTTTACTTGAGTGAGGATGTATTTCAGGTATTTAGCAGTTGATATGCAGCTCCATATCGTTGGTCTGGTCCTGCTAAGTGTGTGCATTCGCTGGCGGCGTGTCGTTTGGCCTCTGCTGGGCGTGCTGCTGGCTGCCTCGGCCATTGCCAGTGGCCTGGTTGTCTACTTATATGAATTAACGCCAATCGTTACCGCCCAAGCCCCCGAGTGAGTTTTTACATTTGCCTTTTGGTTATTACTCTTTCTCCTGTTCACTCTTTCTCTTATAATACTTTTACGTCATTTATTTATATAAGCACAGTCACTTGCATGGTCTTACAGTCAATCCCAATACACCATGCAAGGTGGAGTCAATTACAAAATAGAATAATATCAATAATAAAATAATAAGTCTAAATAGAATAAAAATAATAATAATAACAATTAATGTCAAAAACTAAACAAAAACAGTCTCAAAGCAAATTCAAATACAATATATTTATTGAATTTCTCGCAGAAGGCCAGACATGTTAGGTACCAGATAATAGTGACGCAAAACGAAACGATGTAAAACGAGACACATTTCAGTGACGTAAAACGTATTTTAGACCGTTAAAACAAGGAATGGTGTCAAAATTTTGACTGCTGTAAACGAAACGCCGTAAAACAAGGACTGTCTGTAATTGGTTATCTGAAAGAAATTACTTTTAGTGATAAAATCGTCTTAAACTAATTGGACTAAGTTTGTGTTTTGTTTTTGTAAAATTGTAACACCTACTTTTAAAGGGATAAAAAATTTATTGTCATTATTTTAATGTGTATCTAAATTAAATTGTTATTATGTTGGTAGAGTCTAGTTTTTAAACTGTGAACTAAGAAGCCTTATTCGGAGGGTCGTAGGTAAAAGAAAAAAGACAAGCGTCTCTAGGTACTACAACAAAAAAATAAAAGAAAATTATAAACTTACAAATTACTAACATTTTGTTTGTATATAGCCTTTGGGTGTCGCTAGAATATTTTAACTTGAAAAGGGGTTGCATTGATTGAAAAACACTGGTGTTAGAGATAGTCTGGACGTAGAGATTATGCGAGATGTCGGACGGTGTGGACGACACTGGGATTGTTGGAAAAGATTGCAGACAGTGTTCATAGGTCCTAGCTATTTAATTAATAAACGTGACTAATCAAGCAAAAGAGAAGTTTTACTCATTACAACTGGTATAGTGGTATAAACAATAAAACATAACTCTTTATATATTACAGATCATTACGCGATTTATTTGCTGGTAACGATGTATTGAAACTGTTATACATCCCAAGTTGGTTGAACGCTGTCGGCTACATCTGTGGGCTGGGCACAGCATTCCTCTTGTATAATATACAGCAAAACAGTGGAAAACTCAACCAGAGCAAGGTATTTTAATCCCTACTATTATTATAAATGTGAATGTGAGTTTGTTTGTTACGTTTTCACGCAACAACTACTTAACTGATCATCATGAAACTTTGTACACATATTTTTGGAGGTACTAGAAGTAACATAGGAAACTTTTTATTTAAAAAAAATATATTTTTTTTATAATGACTTAAATGCGAGCAAAGCTGCAGGTAAAAGCTGTAAGAAATAATTATTAAAGGTATAATTACATCAGAAATATAACTAAGTAATAATTAAATTGACATTGAATACTTTATAAGCAAAAAGAAAGAAAAAGAAGTTCACTGGGTGATTCAGTTGGCGGTTTGAAGTGGAAACCTTTAAAATGTCCAATTTATTTTATCAATTTCAGATATTCCAACCAATCTTCCAATTGTCTATATTCGCTGCAAGCGTAGTTGTGATGTCTGGTGCTGTGTTCCTCACTTCTCCGCCTCCAGGGTTGATGTCTGCTGCGGTCTACTCGACACTCGATAGAACGCTGGTATCGATCTGCTTCAACGTCTTTCTCCTTGGATGTTTTATTGGTTGTAAAAGTACGTATGTTCGTTAAAAGAAATTATTTAAAATTATTTTGCTTATAATTCCCGCTACATTAGGTCGATGAAGGAAAATAACCTCCACCAACATTCAATAACTTGTATCGACGCGTTTCGCCACTTCACGTGGCATCATCAGGATACGTGAAGTGGCGAAACGCGTCGATACAAGTTATTGAATGTTGGTGGAGGTTATTTTCCTTCATCGACCTAATGTAGCGGGAATTATAAGCAAAATAGTTTTAAATAATTTCCTTTAATATGGATTTCCGCAAAATAACGAATGAAACAACTAATGAATGTTCATTGCAATGAGCGGTTGGTAGGTAATGTCTGTTTTTTTACGTGTATATTTTATTTCAGCTCATCTGCGTGGCATGTTAGAATGGCGTGGTGTGTATGTGTTGGGAAGATTGTCATATTGTGCATTCTTACTGCATTTCATAGTGCTGCGTGTTCTTGTTGCATCTAACACACAACTTGTTCATATGTCTATATTAGCTTGTGTAAGTATTCTATATCTCCTAGATCAGCCATTCTCAAAGTGTGTTCCGCGGAACCCTAGAGCTAAAATACTGCAAAAAATACCTACCAAAGGGAGATCATAAGGTTACCTCTAAATATTCCAACTAAATAACATTGCAATATGATTATTCATAAATACATATAAATCAGTTTTTTATAATTATATTAAGGCTTTCATTCGCCAAAAAAGTTTGAGAACCGCTGTCTTAGATGTTCCATATGTCATGAAATAATAATTTACTTAATAGTTTCTTAGGTACTATTTATTTATTTATAAAGCCTACTTACAAAGTTACATTATGACTATCCCTACTAATATTATAAATGTGAATGTGAGTTTGTTTGTTACGTTTTCACGCAACAACTACTCAACCGATCATCATGAAACTTTGTACACATATTTTTGGAGGTACTACAAGTAACATAGGATACTTTTTATTAAACAATAATAATAATTTTTTACTATAGTTTCCAATTGACTATAGTTAGTACGATCTCTGATACTTATTTAATGACTTAAATACGAGCGATGCCGCGGGTATAAGCTAGTATATTATAAAAAGGAGTACTATTATACTAAATGAAATTTTAATTATTGTGTGGCGGTCGATTCTACAAGCCGAAAATACTTATTTAAGAAGATTTGAGGTTTTGACGTTTAGTCTGTCAGTGTCATCTTTCTTGTTTTTTTTCTGTTCTTTTTATTGCCACAATGCATTGTGATAATTATATTTTTAAAATCCATTTTAATCCGCAATATTATTTCACATAAGCATGTCAAAAGCGCCAAGACAAACCAACACTGGTTTTTGGCGCCAAGGCAGCATATTGTAAAAAATTTATTTAAAAATAAACGTTTTATTTGTTTACTTATAAAAATAGGATAGAACTAGACTAGATGATAAAGGGATAGTTACTAGCCTTCTAATTTATTATAATTTTTTGTTTATAGATATCTCTTCTAATCACGGCATCGACGTTGACTTACCTAATATCAGTACCAGTTTGTCTTCTGGTGGAAATACCAGGAGTCCAGCTTTGGAAGGCGGTGACAATGGGAAGGCCAGCTCGGGTGCAACCGCCGCCGCCGCAGCCTCAGTCGCCAGTCGCCAAGCCGTTTGATCTAGTGTCGCAATTAAGAAGGAACTGTGTTGATGTTTGACTTTTAATTTAGTTTCAAATGGGATAGGCAGGGTTACTACGTTGAACTGAAGTTAATAGATCTTTATGAAATAAAAATTTAATTATAATTAAAGTTAAAAAGTCATTATGCGGATTACTATCTTGTTTATTTTAGTACTATACTAGCGGCCTGTCCCGGCTTCGCTTGGGTGGATATTTATTTTTTAAACATTTAGAATTTTAGAAAAAGCGATGAAAGATATTTTATGGCAATATTTGGCAGCCTTGGGTTACATTATTGTAGTTTTGGTGAGGATCCTTATTTTTTTCTCTGTAATTTATATAGCCTATATTGATCAGTGATAATGTAGCATTCAAATGGTGAAACAATTTTTGAAATCGGTCCAGTAGTTTTACGGGGTTTACGTGCGAAATAAAATTGTATAATTTCTTATTGAATACTCGACATTTGCAGATTTGTCTTTAATAGATATCTGAAGCTATTAATGAAAGAAGAAGAAAAACTGCTATGTTTTAATAGTTGGCTTAAGTTGGCTTAAGTTGGTTTAACTTTTTTAAAGCTATATTTATTTTAGTTTACGTGATTTAATGCCATTAGAATGGAATAGTCAGCTGTATTGTAACAGCACGTTCTGTCCTTCGTCCAGACACGTGGATTGGAGTGAACTGACTTGTCACTCGAGGAGTGTGTTTATATATACCTCGAGTGACGTGGAAGAACGTCCTGTGCGTGGTCCAGACACGTGATGTTACATGTATTAATTGTAATTATTATTATAAATATTAAATATAACAGTTTATTGACTGAAATATGTCGTTTTAATATTTATCATTCAATTAATTAAATTTACACATAAAAGAATACCGAAACAATGTTATCAAATGTACATACGATATAGCTATAAATAATTTTAATGTATTAATCATTGATGAGTTATTTTAGATAAAGAAAAATTGTGTCATTATTTGTAAAAACAACTATTAAAGTTTTATCGGTAAATATAAAATTAATGTACAAATTCAATATAAATTAAAACAAACCACGTTTTTTACTGTTTGATTTTTTACAAACATACAAATAAATTGGCTAAATAAATGAAAATAAATAAATGAAAAGAAAATTACGTTACTTGTCTTTACATGTGCTTTAACAAACTATACCGGATATGGTATGATATAGTTTACACTCCTTATATAATAGTTTATTTTTTTAAATATATTCTTTCACCAGACCAGTATTTCCTTGGTCCTTGACTTACGGGACACCGCGAACTTAGCGAAGCCGCGTGTAAAAGCTAGTTATTTATATATTTCATTAGCTTAACATATGTAACTGAATGCACAATACAAAGTAATAAATTACAATGCACCTAAATTGACATACTCATTAAAAATATCTAAAAATCTTTCTTCAAACAATTTTTTACTTTCAACGTTTCCATCGACATCACTGCCGGCCAAAATTTCCGGCAATTGTAAGATAGCCGTATACAAACCGAAGTTATGTCTCTCCTTGTAATCTTTATAAAATTCTTCTCTCGTGAATATTTCTTGCGGATTGAGGTTTAATTTTTGCAGGAACAATGCTAAAGTGTCATAATAGTGTTCTAAAAGTTGTTGAAGATGTCTCTTCCGGAACTGTGCGTCGGTCCCGCAGTATATGAAGTGCAGAAGATCTATCGTAGGCGAGCCCGTTCTTATTGCTTGATAGTCCACTGGTATTAATTGAGTTATTTTTCCACCCTTTAAGATATAATACGTCTATTAATTCTATAATGTTTTAGGAAGAATAATTTTTTATATCTATACTAATCTATAAAGAGGAAACATTTGATTGTTTTGTATGTATTGAATAGGCTCCGAAACTACTGGACCGATTTGAAAAATTCTTTTACCATTAGAATCGTAAAAAATCCCTGATGAACATAGGCTATAGAATATTTTCAAAAACTCGGATGAAAATGTGAAAAAAATACAAAAAAAATCATTATATTGCTGCGGAAATTATTGACAATAGAGCAAAGTGATGTACTACAGTTTTATAGAGGATATCAATATCTACAAAAAAGTCTGCGATACCATATGTCTAACTATTACAGTTATGTCACAATAACTACTTTTTCATGTTAAAATTTAAACTTCATAGTACTTTATATCTTCATTACTACGCGAACGAAGTCAGGGACAACAGCTAGTCTTAGATAAATAATTGAAAAGATACTTACTTGACGTCTAAACATAATGTTACTGGTCATATAATCGCCATGAATAATAAATCCCAGTTTACAAGGACCATAGTATTTCAAAAACGTGTCCTTTTCAAGCTGTACTTTGATGAATTTCTCAAATCTCAACTCGAGTTCTTCTGGGATTCTCTCAGCGCACGACGACGACTTAAGTTTAAACGAAGCATTAGTTAAATCGTACATTTGATCCAGAAGTTTCTCGTGATCTTCTCCTCTTGTTACTACAGAATAAACCTCTGGATATTCGTTCTTGAAAGCAATAGACAGAGCGTGAAATTTCGCTAATTCTTCTGCAGCTCTCGAAGCGTAATCCCAATTCACGGGCTTAATTCTATCATACACAGAAAACCCTTTGGTGGCTAAATTTTCTAGCAAAATAAATTCGCTCTTCAATTCAAGACAGCTTGTGTAATATTTAACGAATTTAAAACTCAGTTGCTCTGCTATTTGATATTTCTTTTGCAGTTCTTCATACGCTGTTCTTAATTTCGTATAAACATTAATTTCAGTTTCGTACATTAATTCAACTGGAACATGATCTCTTAAAGCTGGAGTCGCGACTTTTGCAAATAGTTTCACATCTGTTTTGTTTGGAGAAGAAATTGTTCCTTCATAAATAGCCGACAAAACGTTAGCTCCGTCGCCGCGTGTTTTCTTCAGTTCCACGTCATACGTTAGCAATTTCGTTTCCTCCGCGATTCTCTCCAAATGTTTCTTTAAACTTACTTCGACGTTGGTCATTTTTGCGCGTGTTACAAACGTAAATTGTGAACGGACACTGTGCCCAGTTCTGTGTTTTATGTTGATAAACAAAGTATTTTATCTTTCTATCCCTATCTACTGATTGTGTTCTCTTGCATAACACTGTCCGCCATTTTGTACAATCTATTATCATTAAGTGTTGTAATTTATTGTTTTTATAGTATTGTTAAAGTACCAAATTATTAATTATATAATTATTTGGTACTTTAACAAAAGCCAAATTCACACATAGTTCACTCTGATCTCTACATTAAGTCCATAAAAATCTATAAATATATTACAGAAACCAAGAATAATAAGTTTTAAAAGATTTTCAAACAATAGTAGTGATCGACAGAAAAGAAGTTGCGGCGGCGATGTTAATAGTGTATATATTTTTATAAATAAAACTGTCAATTTGAATTTGGAATGAAAGAAAAGAGGAACGCGAGGGTCGTGCGAATGAGGACTTGGATGTTGGTTGCGAATGGGAACGGATGTGTGTGCTTGAATTATAAGAGATTAGTAATATAGTGTAAATACAATTTTAAGAGTTTTCATTCATACAGTCCACTTGCTCTTAAAAATGATATATGATTAGTCGCCTAATCAATTTACAATTCTTCATTCGCCTTTATTTAAAGAACTTTATTAATTATTGCATTTAATTCCTAAACCAAATGTTGTAAAAGTTTTGTTATTAAACTAATTTTTGTAGCACTTATTTTCGCATGTTTAACTTAAATTAGATCAATAACAATAAAACAAAATTATATTACACCCAAGTTCACAAATTCTTTCAATATAGGAATAAACCTCTCAACGAATCGCTGGTTTGGTTTAATGGCAAACCCAGCGATGCCATCGTTTTCCAAGTTCGGTATTCCATCACCCTCGGCCAGGACAGTTGGCAGAATAGACATTGCAGTTAATAAAGCATAGCCTAACATATTTTTATATTCTTCATCAAATTCTTCTCTAGAAAAAACACTTTCAGCATTGATATTGAAGTATTTTAGAAACTCCGAGAATGTTTTATAATAATGGTTGAGTAGTGGTTTCAGATGAACTCTGCGAAAGTGTTCGTCGGTTCCAGCGTAAATGAAATAGAGCAGGTCCACTGCAGGGGAGCCGATGTGCACGCCTTGGTAGTCTATTGGTATTAGGTGCTTCACTTTTCCACCCTACAATAATAAATAACCTTTTTATAGTAAATGCTAGTGTTTGCTAGTCTTTTATGGAAAGATACGGGATTCAATTCCCGGCCGTAATAAATTGTCCTTGTCTTGATGAACATAGAACAGTGGGCTTATCACGAATTTTAGTCTGGCTTTCGAACCAAGTTCGCTTCAAGCGATTTGTATGGAAATTTGAGCAGCGCCACCGCGTGCGCATTTGGAACTACAATATTTTAGATACTTATTGTTAATTTTCGAACGTCTCGATCTTTCGTTCATTTGATAGATTGTTGGTGCTCGTTAGTCGTTAGTAAAACTTCATGATCTCGATTGTTAACGGATCCGTTTTACTTGTGACAGCTCGATTCGAAAGCCAGACTAAAATTCATGATAAGCCCACAGGTTTGGGGACAGGGCGTTGTATACCTACATACATGAATTTTCTATCTTTACTAATTTTTTAAATATACTGTCCTGAGCATATCGCTTAGTCACATTAACATAGTAGGATCTACAAAATTGCAGATGTACAAAGCTATTTAAAGTTATCATTGTGCATAGTTTGTTTGTGTAGATTCTTCGTTGTTGTATTGAGTATATCAGAAAGCACTTTTGTTTTCATTAGATGAAGAATTATATCTTGAAGTTCCTACTATGTTAATAGTACCCGGTGATATGATTTATGTTATTTATTAACGTGAATTTACGTTTTGATTCTAGATTTACAAAATTTGATTAAATTGGTCTTGCGCTATCATCACACCTATCTATAATATACTAATATAATAAAGAGGAAACATTTGATTGTTTGTATGTATTGAATAGGCTCCGAAACTACTGGACCGATTTGAAAAATTCTTTCACCATTAGAATCCTACATTATCTCTGATGAACATAGGCTATAAAATATTTTCAAAAACGTTAGGGATCCGTATGAAAAATTCAATAATGTAACCCAAAGTGAAAAAAAAATTATATTGCGTACGCTGCGGAAATTATTGACAATAGAGCAAAGTGATGTGCTATAGTTTTATAGAGGACATCAATATCTACAAAAAAATCAGCAACACCATATGTCTAACTATGACAGTTATGTCACAATAACTGCTTTTTCATGTTAAAATTTAAACTTCATAGTACTATATATCTTCATTACTACGCGAACGAAGTCGCTGGCAACAGATAGTAGTTAAATAAACAAATAATAAACTCACCTCTCGTTTAAACATAATATTACTAGCTCTAAAATCACTATGAATCAAGAACCCCCACTTTGTAGGCCCATAGTATTTGAGAAACGACTCTTTGGTCCAGCTTTGATCGATGAATGTTTGCAAACGCGCTTTCATGTCATCCGGCACGACGGCCAAGCTGCATTGGGCCATCTTTAAGAATGGTGTCTTCATAGCTTCATACATCATTTCCAGCATCTGCTCATAGACTCCTTTCTGCGAAATAATATCATATTCCTCTGGATATTCTTCTTTAAAAACAAGCGACAGAGCATGGAATTTAGCTAATTCCTCGACGACTTTAGAAGCGTACTCCCAGTTCACAGATTTAAAACGATCGTACATTGAAAATCCTTCTGCGACTAGATTGTCTAACACCAATATTTCTTTATTCATTTCTAAACTGCTAGAATAGTATTTGGCAAAGCGGAATCTTTCTTCTTTAGGAACGCTATATTTCGCTTGTAGCTTATCACACGCTGGTGCAAGTTTTGTGTAGATATTAACTTCAGCTGCATACATTAGCTCAACTGGTACTTCTTTTCTCAACACTTCTGGTACTACAGCGATCTTGCAAAACAGATTTAACGTATCTGCATTTGAAGATGTGATTGTTCCCATATAATTGAGCGACATAAAGTTAGCACCGCCGCTGCTCATTGGTTTTATACGAATCTCGTAGGAATCTAATTTGTGTTCGAGAGCTATTTCGTGCAGGTTTCTAGTGAATAACTCTTCGGGTGTCTCCATGTTGCCGTTCGCTCGTCCCGCCGACTCTTGCTTCTATAATTTAACGTCAGTGTCTTTAATGCGATACTTCGCTTCATACACTGTAATCAGTTATTTTGTGTTCCCTTTTAATCTGATTATTGTATATTTATTTCAATGATTGTCATCTGGTTGCATGTAGAACTAGAAATTATTTAATTGTATTTTTACTTTGTATTATTTACTCATTTTAATATATATTCAATCGAAATAAATGACAAAAGCCTTGTTTTGAAAGAAACAGTGGCGTAACGAGGGGAGGGGCAAGGAGGGGCAAGGAGGGGCAGGGAGGGAGGGGGGGGGGGTACAAAGAGGCGTCAAATGATCCGTAAAACAAAAAATAATTTATATATATATATATATATATATATATATATATATATATATATATTATATATATATATATTATATATATATATATATATTGTGTTCCTGAATGTTATGAATTTATCTACTTACCTCATAAATATAATATTTGTATTATTACTTAGTGGAAACTTTAATTAATTTGCGAGTATATATTACACATAATATTATATGGTTTTTGATTTTTTTTTTTGGTTGGGTGGGGGCCTAAAAATTATATTTATAATATTAAATATATTGGAAATAAATCAAGGGGTTATCTGCCAGTAATTACACCACTAGAGGTCGTGCAAATGAGCTGTGGGCTTATCACGAATTTTAGTCTGGCTTTCAAATCGAGTTCGCTTCAAGCTATTTGTATGGAAATTTGAGCAGCGCCACCGCGTGCGGATTTGGAACGACAATATTTTAGATACTTTTTGTTAATTTTCGAACGTCTCGATCTTTCGTTCATTTGATAGATTGCTGGTGCTCGTTAGTCGTTAGTAAAAATTCATGATCCCGATTGCTAACGGATCTGTTTTATTTGTGACAGCTCGATTCGAAAGCCAGACTAAATTCATGATAAGCCCACTGTAAATAAATTATCATTTGAGTATTGACTCAGCACGCAGTACATATAACACGCGAACAACAATAGTTAGAGGAAATTATTTTAAATTATTTTGCTTATAATTCCCGCTACATTAGGTCGATGAAGGAAAATAACCTCCACCAACATTCAATAACTTGTCTCGACGCGTTTAGCCACTTCATGTGGCATCATCAGGATACGTATGGTCGCTTCGTCGGAATTATAAGCAAAATAATTTTAAATAATTTCGTTTAATATGGATTTCCGCAAAGTAACGCCTGAAACAACCAATTAAATAATAGTTAGATTTCGTATTTTTTTAGACACTTTCTACAATGCCAATGTAGTAATTTAGTTTAAAACCAACATAATATAGTCTTCACACAACATAATCGACGAATTACGAGCGGTCGATAACCCAAGATTAAGTT
Organism: Tineola bisselliella; assembly: GCA_028551675.1. Lineage (NCBI taxonomy): Eukaryota > Metazoa > Arthropoda > Insecta > Lepidoptera > Tineidae > Tineola > Tineola bisselliella. The sequence continues at coordinate 146,807 of JAPWLS010000355.1, forward strand.
GTGTGTGTTTTTGCAATTTGAGCATTACAATACAATTTATATTTTTGATTTATGTAGATATCATTAATTACTCATAGCATATTCCGTGTTTGACGTTACATTAAACTTGCGGTACAATAAGGTTCTTTTTTCATGTTAAGGGATGTCCAATTAATTATTTATAATGACTGAAAAATACTAGAGATGTGCCGATTATGACTTTGGCCGACTAGTCGATTAGTCAGTTGTAAATAAGCCGATTAGTCGACCGACTAATCGGCCAAGCCGACTACGGTTTAGGGGATTCCCGTGACGCTTCGTTTACAGCTGATTCGCTGCAATTTCAGTCACTACTGACATGTGGACAAATATAAATAACAAAAAAAGTTTTTTGAGTTTTACAGCTCACTAGTTTGACGATAGTTTCAAATATCATCACGCAGAATTGCAATATATGTCATTAAATATTATGTTGATTTGTTTTCTAATTAAGATACTAATTTTGTTTGATAAATGTCATCAATATATTTTCTTTACAAGGAAGTAATACATAAATTTTATTGAGAAATGGATACAAAGTAACAAGCCGGATAGTCGGCGCTTTTTACCGATTAGTCGCCGACTACGATAGTGGCCGGATAGTCGGAACATCTCTAAAAAATACATTAAATTTAAGCCGAAAACCAATAAAGCCGTTTACAATTACACATTTTTGAGTTAACTTAAGATATTTAAATAATTTTGAAATAGTTATTTTTTTCATGTTTTGACACCTTAGAAGAGGGTGATAACAGTATCTAAAAAGTCTAATTGGAATTGGTTGATTTTTCATTCATAGTTGTGTTATGTCAACAGGAAGTATTATACTACATACAATAATAATACAATATATGACATACTGGTCATAAAATAAACAAGTAAAGTTTTATTTATTTCATTACTAGCTTCTACCCGCGGCTTTGCTCGCATTTAAGTCATTAAATAAGGATCAGAGATCATTCCAATAGAAATAAAAAAATATATAAAAAAATCCCATACAGCTGAAACTATAGTTAATTGGATAGTAAAAAATATTTTTTTTAATAAAAAGTATCCTATGTCACTTCTAGTATCTCCAAAAATATGTGTACAAAGTATCATGATGATCGGTTAAGTAGTTGTTGCGTGAAAACGTAACAAACAAACTCACTTTCACATTTATAATAGTAGGGATAAATATATATTTTTAGTTTATATAACACAATGCATAATCCCGCGTCAGTTGGCCTTGTATCATAGCAGCTTAAGTAAATAGATAATTATAAATTCTCTTTAGATTAATTAATTATTTTGTGTGCCTCCAAATGGTGGTACCACATATGTTTTCCTTTTATTTTTACTTTGACATTTTGAAGGCTGTTTGATAGGTAAGCTATCTTACATGTAGTGCGTTTCTTAATAAATTAAAACTTTCTTTACTTCTTATCATTTTGTTATTTGTATTTTAGAAATTAAATATGAATTACAAATGTGAACTTAAAAATAAACAATTGAAAAACAAATGAACCAACTGACAGCCCGTTTGAGCGCCAAAATTAGGCTTAGACATCGAATTCCGTCCGAACACATGTGTTTTTGTAGTTAGTGTTGCGGCGGCTTATGCGGTAAGGAGGTGTAAGGAAAATCAGTCAAACCTGATGGTGATGTAGCTCGCTGATCTCCTCGGATTTTGAAGTGGACTGTATATTGCGCTGATTTACACTATCTTCAAACACTTTCGACACGACGGATTACGAGGTTTCTTTTAATATTTCGAGGGTGGTGGCGTGTATCGCCTTGCGGTGTTAGTTTTTAAACTAACCCTTCAGCTGACTGATAGGCTTCAGGAAAGGACGCGGAAAGTAGGGTGATAGAGGGTAGTTTATGCGTACGTGCGAGTTTGTGAGTGGTGCAGGTGGGTATGTGTATGTATGTGTTATTTGAATTCAAACCCAGCAAACGGCGCGACCAGTTAGCAAACAACTGTCCAGTCAATTTAACTAATTTTATAGAGGGAATGAAAAAACTGTTAGCTAATGAAAATTCTTAAATCCAATTTGAATAATAGTTTCTTTAACCCCCTGTAAAATAAATCAAATTGACTTTGACGGACGGTGTTTTATAATAATAACACTTTATTGCACAAAATAATACATATAAAGAAGAACAGAAGAAAAGAAAGAACAAAAGGCCTTATCATCAAACAGTGATCTCTACCAGGCAACCAACCTTAGGGTAGTAGACCAGGAAGTAAATAGTAGCAAAAATATATATAAAGTACCACTTTGCAAATAAATCAGTGCATACAAAAAAGGCAAGTTGTTTGGTGATCAGTCCCGACATCATGACGAAATAAATAAATCAAATCAGAAGGCATTATAATCGCATCCATTTTACTTTAGTTAAAGACGAACGTATATCGTATTGACGCAAACATGGCGGAGGCTGAAGATATTTTAATAAATATACTGGAAAAAGTGGCCGAAGAAGAGAAGCTAAACAATTGCAGAATAGACTTGAAGCCAGTAAGTACAGAGGGCGCTAATTTCCTATCAATACTGTACAAGGCATCGCTTCTTACAGCTTGCAAAAGAGATTTGAAGCTGTTTGCAAAAATAGCCATTCTACCTGAAGTTTATAGACAACATGTACCAGTTAATCTTGTTTATGAAGCAGAAGTCAGTGCTTACACGAAAATTTTGCCAACGTACGAACTCTTACAAGATAAATATGACATAGATAGAGAAGAACGCTTTATGTTTCCTAAATACTACGCCAGCAGTTTGGTAGACAATGAAGAAACGATTATTCTAGAAGATTTAACGGCTCACGGATATTCCATGTATGATAGATTTAAGCCTGTCACGTTTGAATATGCAACAAAGGCCGTTGAAGAATTAGCAAAGTTCCACGCTCTATCCATCGCATTCAAAAACGATTTCCCCGATGATTATTCGCGGGATACTAAACAATGGACCGACGAAAATATTCAGAATGAGACGTACGAAATGCTGAAGAAGTTATACAAAGGAATGGCAGAAGTTGGCATTAAACTGGCTCCCAAACAGATCAGGCCGAAGTTGCAGCAATTTATAAACAAGCATTGGGAGAAGGAAGAGTTTGACAAGTACTATGGGATGACAAAATGGGGCTTCATTGTTCATGGTGACTACAGAGCGAGTAACATCATGTTTAAACGACAGGTCAGAAACAACTTTTTCTATATATTTTTAATAGTGACCATATGAGCACATTCCTTCTGACATTATTTTGGCTTTACTCTCTTGTTACACTCTTCTTGTTATACTTTTTTTTATTGATAGCTCAGCATATATATGACAACACACCGCCTGATGTTAAGCTAAAGTGCGGTTCATGAGCATAGACAACTGTTACCACAGACAGATGTCCACTATGCCGGCTTGAGGAGACGAATGTGCTCTGTCAAAATTAACAGGACACACTCCTCTCGTTATCCCGGCTACTTCCAAGCTGATCCCGAAACGCGACTAGGTCACTTAACGCGTGTTCCGCTTGAAAGTGGTGGTACTGCCCCAGGACGACATACTGGGCTAATGCCATCATCAGTCTGCCTATCACTCTGAACTTCTAAATTAATCCCAAAACTGGACTACTATTCGAGAATAATTGACTTAGTGATATCACTTTCAGAGTGGCGAAATCAAGCACTTGATTCCTGTCGACTACCAAGCAATACACCTCGGGTCTCCATGTGTTGATCTCATATACTTCATATTCAGTGGCACAGATGTCGAGTTCCGCAGAATCTATTTAAGATTACTTCTTGACAAATACTACGATACTTTAAGCGGCTTCTTAACTGAGTTTAACATTGACCCTGAAGAGACGTTTTCAAGGAAAGAATTTGATGAGGAGTTCAAAGATAAGCTTGCGTATGGATTGAGCACAACACTGGCCTTACTCCCTGTTTTGTTGGCCGAAGGGAACCATGGGCCAGATGGCAAAGCAGCTAATAACGCAATGGAAAATGATATAAAAGTTTCTGAAGAATTCCATAAAAGATTTTTGCCAGTATTACAAGAATTTATCAATTGGGGTATTATAAACAGCATCTGATGATGAAAGATCTGAAGATGTTAGTATACCTGATTGTGTTGCAGATCGTAAAAAAGAAATATTTAGGTACACATTAGAAGAAAAAATAAGAACAGTTAAATTTTTATTTAATTTTAGTGTAGCCAAATAAATTAAATTATGTTATTTATAAATAAATGCTTGATAAAACAGTAATAACTTTTATTTGTACATCGTACATACAATAATTAGATAAATAACAATTTACAAAACGCCTAATTTCACAAACTCTTCAAGAGTGGGAAGAAATCGCGATTTGAAGGCCTCTGTGGGCGTTATCGTGATGTTCTGCATATCGGCATCCGCTGCGTTCATTTTCGGTGCATTGGCTGGGTCTACTAACACCATTGGCAACAAAAACAATGTTGTAAGTAGACCATAAGGCTGCATGTCTTTAAACTCTTCCTCGAAGTCTCTCCTTGAAAACACAACTTCTGGATCCATTTTAAACAAGGTCAGGAACTTGGAGAGAGTTTTGTAATAGTGTTCCAGCAGTTGTTTGAGATGAACTTTTCTAAATTCCTTATCAGTGCCGCAGTAGACGAAGTATAGTATATCCGTAGACGGAGAGGATAGACGGAGTGTTTGATAGTCCACTGGTATTAGGCTTTTTATTCTACCGCCCTGAAATTTAATAACACATTAATATAAGTACTATTTTTATAACAAACCGCACGAAATATGCAATTACTAGACTGACCTGCCGTTTAAACATAATATTGCTTGGTCTATAATCACCATGAGCCAACACATTCCATTTTCCTGGTCCGTAATATTTTGCGATCATTTCCTTATTGAAGTTATTATCTACAAATTTTCCTAATCGTTCTTTTAAATTACCATCTACGCAACTATATAACACGTCTATCGTTTGCCTGAAAATTGTGAAGTCGTCAAAAGGCATTGAATTAGTCATGTTAAAACTGGATTCGGTGCTCGGGAATAAATCAGGGTGTTCATTTTGAAAGGCAAACGACAATGCATGGAATTTCGCCAACTCCTCAATAGCTTTCGATGCAAATTCCCAAGTTACAGATTTGAATCTATCATACATTGTATAACGTTCTTCAGCTAAATTTTCCAGTACAATCGTTTCTTCCAGATGTACGGCGTTACAGCCATAAAATTTTGGAAATACAAATCTATTTTCCAAGGGCACCTTGTGTTTCTCTTGTATTTCATTGTATATTTTCATTAAATCGTTGTACGCATAACCTTCTTTTGCGTAAAACTCATCTGCTTTCATCTGTGTCCTCAAATTCTCAGCCACTGACGCTACTTTGGCGAATAATTTGAGATCAGGTTTGTCTGGACATACTAATCTCGCACTAAAAATGGCTGAGCTGTAATTAGCGCCTTCAGTGGACAGTTCTTTAATAGAAAACTGATAGTTATCGAGTCCCTCCTTAGTTGCTATTTCAACTAAAGTTTTCTTAAGGATTTCTTCAGGATTTCCCATTATTAAATATGTTAATGTCACTAAACAACAGCTAATATACTTGACATCCGCAAACTACTAAAGCAAGTGATATGTAATCAACGCATTTATCCGCGTACTTGCAATTTATCAATATTATTATCGTTTTATCATAATTACGATATTGTCATTTGAGGAGGCGCTTGGGATAATGAATGAGAAAATTACACGAAACAACCATGTTAATTAATACCAAATTTTGTCGTTTTCATTGGCAGTCTATAAAATAATTTTGTTTGTATATACAACTAGCGCCATCTAGTATTGATCGACGGAGTTTAATTGTTGTGCAACTTCCCCGCTAGATGGTCGCTTATAGTATATTAGTGGAATTTCAACCGTATTAATGTATAGCTTAAACTACTAAATAAAATCAAATGTTGAACAATAAATATTTATTTAAAATAATTACAATAAACCTAAATCAATAAATTCATTGACAATGGGTAAGAATCTCTTTTTAAACGCTTCAGTACCAGAAACAGCAAAACTGGACAAATCTGCAGCTTGATCGCTCATTTTTGGGGCATTGGATGGATCAACCATTACTATAGGCAGAAGAAATATCGCAATGCTTAACCCGTAACCTAGATTATCAACAAAGTCCTCATCAAAATCATCTCTAGAGAAGACAGCTTCAGGATCCATGTCAAACATGATGAGGAACCTGGAGAGAGTCTCATAGTAATGATCCAGAAGATGTTTCAAATGTAATCTTCTGAACTCCTCATCAGTGCCGCTGTAGATTAAGTATATAAGATCTGTGGATGGAGATGCTAATCGTACTGTTTGATAGTCCACTGGTACCAAACTTTTTACTCTACCAGCCTGAAATGAGAAAAAAATTACTTAAATACAGTTAATTAATTGTGCTACGTTAGTCAGTCAAAAACTTACTTGACGTTTAAACAAAATGTTACTGGCTCTATAATCTCCGTGTGTTAATACAGATCGCTTCACTGGTCCATAATATTTCTTAAATATTTCATCTGTCCATAGTTTCTCAACAAAATTCTGCAATCGTTTCCTTACAGTCTCATTAACTACTGGAAAAGCAGCACCAGCCATGTGGTCGAACGCCATTTTCATGACATTAGTATCTACTGAGAGAGTGAAATTAAACTTGGAGTCGTCTTTTGGGAATTCCTCTGGGTTGTATTTTTGGTAGGCAAAAGACAGAGCATGGAATTTGGCCAGTTCTTCCACGGCCTTGGCGGCGAACTCCCAACTGAGAGGCTTGAATCTGTCATACATCGTGTATCCCTGCGACACTAAATTCTCTAAAACTATAGTTTCTTCCATCTCAGCATCATTACTTGCATAAAACTTTGGGAATTTAAACCGCTCATGCTCGGGCACCTTGAACTTTTCCTGTATATCGTTGTATATTTTAGCCAAATCGTGATATACAAATCGTTCAGTTGAAAACATCACGTCCGTTTTCATTTGATTTCGCATCTTTTCCGATATGCAGGCAACTTTTGCGAAGAGGTCTAAGTCGGATCTGTTTCGTGATATGATTTTTGCACTGAATATTGCTGAAGTATAATTAGCTCCTTCCGTTGATAGCTCTTTGATGTCTTCATCGTACTCCTGGATGTTTTCTTGTGCGGCGACTTGTTTCAATGTTTTCTTTAGTATATCCTTTAAGTTGTCCATGTTGTTGACCGTCTCGTTCCACGTGCTAAACTACACTGTACACTAACAACTACATTTTTATCGTTTCGTTATATCATAATGACGATCATAAAACTAAATATTGTCCCTGGTAATGTAATGGCCAATAAAGAACAAAATAATAATCATGCGATTAAATACGGTTTTTAATATAAATAATAACAAAATTATCTTATCTTTTGAGTCATCTGTATCCAAAACATTGTTTTAAACTTTCCATCGGAAACCTTTTATAACGTTAGATACAAAGTTGTTATATTAAGGAAAATTTAATATGCGAACTTTGTACTTTGAATATAAAGTAGGTATATTCAATTCTAACATGATTACTAGTAATTGTTTATTAATAACTAGGTACATATACAGTGCAACCTTGATATAACGATACTGAAGAGAATCAGAAAATAATTCGTTATATCAAGGTTGCACTGTATACTATATTATAATTCTTGGGATAGAATCGGTGACAGCATTGTAGACATTTTCTACCTTAATTATTACATCGTATAAAATAATAATTAACACATTAATTATGAATGTATTTCATATTTAATTTTGTTTTATTATTACAAAAAAAAAATATTGCTATTTTTTCATGTAAAGCGACGTATTTTTTTTAAATTGATAGCCCAGCATATGACCATGATGCTAAGCTGATGCTAAGCTAGAGTGCGGTCAATGAGCATAGACAACTGTTACCACAGACAGATGTCCGCGTGTATTGTGTGCATAGTTTTAGATAACTGTTTAGTTCAACTATAGTTCACATGTTTTTTTCATATGTTTAGCACCCTATAAATAAATTTAAAAAATAAAACATGACACTGCACATTCGATATTATCTTTGAGTTTCTGCGCGTCACGATTACATATTTTTTACAAAAAAAAACTATGTAATTTGAAGTATTAAAGTTCCATTTGGGACGTGAATAGTTTACTTTTAAAATGAGTTATATTTTGAATTTTTTAGCTATTGTGTTATTTTACATTAGTTTTTTTTGTCTAAATATAGACACAAGTGTATATAATAAAACGACCTTGACAGTGCAAACTAGTGATGAGCAAAATTGGTCTTGCGAAAAAGCAAAACCAAGACCAAGACCAATGAAATGAAATGAAATGAAAATCGTTTATTAGCATAGGCACTAAAGGCGTGCACTTGCTCATCGTTAGACTCTACCGTGACTTCGGAAAGGCGTATGGCGAGAAGAATATCACAAGAAACTCGTCAATCATAGCCTGTACATAAAGTAATGATAATAAAAAAAACTGAATTTTAATACTATCCTTAGACTAGCAAGACCAAGACCAAGACTGAATCAACAAGAACAAGACCAAATATGCAAGACTCAACCGAAAATTCTTACTCACACTGATTATATGTGAAAACATATTTCCAACAGCGTCAACATATGCTTTTCTCGGAACGATATAGAACTTGGCATATCGAATTGTCAGTTTGTAAATTATTTAAAATTTATAATTATGACCATCTTCAAAAAATAAAAATAAAATAAGACATAAAATGAGCAAGACCAAGACTTGATACGCAAGACCAAGACCAAGACTAAATAAGCAAGACCAAGACCAGACATATTTGAAAAGAGACCAAGACATATTACGCAAGACCAAGACCAAGACTAAATAAGCAAGGTCAAGACCAGACATATTTGAGCAAGACCAAGACCAAGATTGTCCAAGTCTTGGTCTTGGTCTTGCTTTGCTCATCACTAGTGCAAACTAAACGTTTGTTTTAGTTTTTTTTATATCAACAAATTTATATATGAACATTTTTTATCGTTAACGTTCTGTAAAAGATAATAATAATCTACAATTGGATGAATAAACGACTTTATCTCAAAAATTCGCGAAGTCAGTTCAAAATAGTGGAACTTATATTTTCGTCCGTACCGGGTGATTCATACGTTCGACTCCAAACGTTCAATTGAATCACCCAGTACCTATAATAACACATACACACACCAGCTATTTATATATAATATTATTACTTCTATAATCGCCATAAGCTAACACAGATCTTTCAGGTAATAATAATAATGAATTTTTTATTGCTATAAAAATATACTACAATTTTATACATAACTCCCCTCTTCCTTTTTTTGTTATTATTTTTTTATTTATTTACTTTTAGTAAATGGGCTCCAATATAGCGCTTTTACTCGTCAATACATATACAAATATAATAATAATAATAATAACTCTTTATTGCACACATTATTAGAGAATAAGATAAAAAATAAAAAATAAAAATAAAAAACAATAGGCGGCCTTATCACTGAGTAGTGATCTCTACCAGGCAACCAACCTTTAGGTAGTAAATCGCGAATTTAGTTGGGGTTAAGGGTGCAAAAAATAACAAAATATAATAATATATACCAGTGAATAATAAAAATATACATAAATACATACATATAATACTACTAAAATAAATGAAATAAATAATATAAATGAAATAAATTAATTAATTTAATGATTATCAATTTGATTTAGCTGGCATTGTCCACTTACATACTAATGTCATAATAATATATAATAAATCTACTACGACGTAGAAGAATAGCTGCTGAATAGGGGCATTGTCATCCTATTATATACTTAAGGGTAAACATAAAATGACATAGATTATGTCCAAGCTTTTTTATTAGTAACCTAACATCTATATGGTTCTTGTTTTTTTTATTTTTATGTATTTTTGTAATTTTATTAGAAGTGTAGTATCTATCCCTTTATCATCTTAAGCTTTCTGTCCTATCCTATTATTAAAATTTCATTTTGTTTGTATAATATGTAGTCTTAATGTAATTTTGTAGGTAGGCTTTATAAATAAACTCTAAAATTAATTAATTAACTTCTAAAAAAGTATATTATTTCATTTTTTTATATAGTTATATAATACAATGATTTGTATCAACTATTTACTCATCATATAATATATTACCTAATCACGATTACTGTGCATTCGTCCTTGAATAAAAGCAGCAATGTACGGCGTTATCATTGATAAGGATATGTTATAGTCGTTCACTGTTTGTTATTTGTTCGAGTCGAGAGCACTTATTTCGATATTAACCGAAATAAAAGACACGTGAGTTGTTTTTAAAAAATATTTAAATAACATTAAAAATTAGTAACACAAATATTGACAATAACGCCTAAAATTTTAGTAAACATTAAATTAAAGAAAGCTATTTAAAATTTTCAGGCGCAAAAAATGACAAATTTAAATGAAATACTTCTTCAACTAATAAAGAACACGTTTAAAGATGATAAATATAAAACTAATGGAATATGTATCCAAGAGTTTTCTTCAGCAGGTGCTAATTATTCATCTGCAATTTTTAAAGTGATTGTAAAGTCAATCAGCGATGAAGATGATTTGCGGTTATTTGCCAAAGTAGCATCATGGCCGGCGTCGTTGCGTCGCGAAATCGACTGTGATTTTGCATACGAAATTGAGCAATATTTCTATACCGAAATTATGCCATCATACGAAGCATTACAAGACAAATATAACATTGCAGTTGAAGACAGATTGGTCACAGCCAAGCTTTACGCGGTTAACTCTAATTATTTAGAAGAGACTGTAGTTTTGGAAGACCTTGAAGCCAAAGGGTATTTATTGTATGATAGATTTAAACCTATTGATTGGGAATTTACTGCGAATGCTTTAGAACAAATAGCTAAGTTACACGCGTTGTCATTTGCCCACAAACAAGAATACCCGGAAATGCATGCTTTTATTGCTAAAAAGTACGATTGGACAAAGAGGACGAAGTACAATTTACAAGTCAAGGAAATATTTCGAAATACAGCGAAAAGTGTGATTGAAGTTGTGCCGGACGATATGAAAGAAAGATTAAAGGCATTCATTAATGAACAATTGTCAGATGAAGTTTTTTGCAAATACTATGGGCCTGGGAAGTGGGCGGTGTTCACACATGGAGACTATAGAGCCAGTAATATAATGTACAAAATAAATCAGGTGAATTTAGTATAATATTATTGATTTTAAATAAGTTGGTTTCGATTTTATTTCAAAATTTTGTTGCTGTGTAGTGTTTACTTAAATAAATATTTGTTTTTAGAATGTCAAAAAGGTTGTGTAAAGTACATCCTGATCGTTTTTGTTATGTGTGTGGTGAATTTATAATATCTAAAAAAGGATATCCCATAATGGAATCACTTAAAGATGCATATTTTGGTTATTTCAAAATGACGTGTTAGATTTTTTTTATAATTTTTCTGAAACTCAGTGCACCTCAATTGTTAAGAAAAAAAACGTTTCATTTGAAGGACAAAAACCTTGTAAACTAGTGTAATTTAAGACAAGTATTTAGAAAGCGTAATTTTATCTATCACCTAAACATTACTCGAGCGCAGAATCTAACATATTTAAAAAGAAAAAAGCGAATCTAGAATTACAACAAAATATAGTTAGTTGTTTTTATTTAAGCAATTCAAACTAAAATCTAAAAAAAAGAATTAAAGAAAATGTTACACGCAGTAGGAATTTTAATTTGATCTTGCAAGACTAGTCATTTTGACTGGACTGCTAAATCTAGTGTTAAAGGAAATTATTTAAGATTATTTTGCTTATAATTCCCGCTACATTAGGCAGAAAATAACCTCCACCAACATTCAATAACTTGTCTCGACGCGTTTCGCCACTTCACGTGGCATCATCAGGATACGTAAGGTCGCTTCGGCTTCGCTTCGAAGACTGGTGGTTCAGAATGTTGGTGGAGGTTATTTTCCTTCATCGACCTAATGTAGCGGGAATTATAAGCAAAATAATTTCGTGTATAATATTTTACTTTCAGGATGGAAAGATCACGAGTATGATACCTGTGGATTACCAAATGCTGCACTTCAGTTCTCCATGCACAGACATCTTTTATCTTTTGTACAATGGTACTGACGAGGAGTTCAGGAGAAAGCATCTCAATGAGCTTCTTGACGTTTATTATAACACCCTCTCCAGGTGGTTGACAGCTATGAACATGGATCCTAAAGCGACGTTTTCAAGGAAAGATTTTGATGAGGATTATAAAGAAATGTTGCCATTTGGTCTACTAGCAGCCACGATATTGTTGCCTTTCGTCCTGGTCGATGTCGATGACGTATTGGAAGTAAAGGATGAAACATTAGAATTATCCAGTTTTACTGTTAAAATAAGCCAAAAATTCATTGATAGATATTTGCCGACTCTAAAAGCTTTCGTCGATCTTGGTATGATAAGCCCACAGATAGTAATATTTATTTAAAAATAAACGTTTTATTTATTTATAAGTATTTTCGACTTGTAGAGGAAATGGCCACACATTTATTTCCTTCCTAACAAACAATGTAACATTAATTGTGCAAAATAATTTGTACCACGGATACAATTTCCGCATTGTTACAGTTTAAATGTAAATACATAAAAAAACATATTGCTATTGTTTCTCTCTTCGTTAATTGCACAAGTGTATTTTTAATTTTTTAATATATTTAGCAGATTATTTTTTGTTTGCTTAAAAAAACGTTTTTAAATCACATTCAATACCCATTATTGTATTCATATTCTGTTCTAACGTTATAATTGTAGTGTTTTTTTTTATAATATATTATTTTAAATTTTTACTAATTTTTTCTTTATTAAAAATTAAACTTAACCTAAATACTAAACTTGTATTTTGTTTATTAAATATCACAGGGCAAGTATTATTTTTGTTACATACACACAAAAAAGGACAAAACAAACACAATACTGGAATTTAACAGAAATATCTACTTTATTTTTTTCATAATTAAAATTGTAATTTCCACTTTCAGTGAGAAAATCATGTCTAAGCCGAAAGAGATACTACGTAATTTACTGTTAAACATATTTCATGATAAAATTAACTATAAAGATGATGTAGTGATTGATAATATATCCACTGATGGAGCAAATTATTCATCGACGCCTTATAAAGCCGTAGTTAAGGTCGCCCAAGATGATGGAAGAGACCGGGGAGATGATATAAGGTTGTTTGCTAAAGTAGCATCTTGGGCGGAAAATGTGCGCACAGGGATGAACTCCGACGCAGCATTTGAAGTAGAAAAAAGTTTTTATACAATAATAAGTCCAGCTTATGAATCATTACAAAATAAATATAAAATTAAGAAAGAGAATAGATTTTTAATGTCAAAGTTTTATGGTTGTAATTCGAGTTTTCTGGATGAAGCGATCGTATTGGAGGATCTGACTGCTAGAGGCTTTGTTTTACATGATAGATTCGAAGCGATGGATTGGGAGTATGCGTCGAAAGGAGTCGAGGAGTTGGCCAAATTCCACGCGTTGTCTTTTGTTCACAAACACGAGAACCCTAAAGCACACGCGGAGAATTTAGTGACATTCGATTGGAGGAAAAATGTATTTCTAAATATGCTTGAAGTTTTTCGAGGTACTTCTGAGAATGTTTATGAAATAGCCCCGGAGCATATGAAACTGAGGTTTAAGACGTTTGTTAATGAACAACTGACTCAGGAGATGTTTGGAAAATACTTCGGGCCTGGTGACAATGCTGTATTAGTGCACGGAGATTACAGAGCCAGTAATATTATGCACAAAAGATCTAAGGTGAGTTATAAACTAAGCAAAGACACATGACCTAACCGCGTTTCGGGATCAGCTTGGAAGTAGCCGGGATAAGGAGATGAGTGTGCTTTGTTAATTTGGACAGTGGCCGGCATAGTGGTCTGTGGTAACAGTTGTCTATGCTCATGGACCGCATTCTAGCTAATATCAGGCGGAGTGTGGTCATTTGCTGGGCTATCAATAAAAAAAAACATAGATACGTACATAACAATAACTAATGTTTCAATTTGGGATTTTTATCTGTCCAGTGCCATAGTGCCTTACCTAAATCTACAAAAATTAAAAGAGTGAAAGCCGCTGATGAACCATCTTGCAGAAATTCCAACACACATCCGATGTCGGTTAAGCCACTAGCTGTACAATGTGGCTGAAAATGTTTTATTTTATTTTCAGAATGGCAAAGTGACCAGTCTGATTCCTGTCGACTATCAAACATTGCACTTCGGTTCCCCAGCCACAGATCTACTCTACTTCATATTCACAGGCACAGACGAGTACTTCAGAAGACATCATCTGCAGAATCTCATAGAGCTTTATTATGAGACTGTAACTCACTCAATTGAAGTAATGGGTCTAAACCCGGATTTGATATTTCCTAGGGAACAATTCGATAAGGAATACAATGAAATGCTGCCTTTTGGACTTTTTACAGCATCATTCTGTCTCCCTGTTGTTTTAGTCTCGTGTGAAGATGCTCCCAAAATGGATGCTGTGGATGCTGACATAGCGTTGTTCAGTGTTAAACTCAGTGATGAATACAAAGAACGATATCTCTCTATACTTAATGAATTTGCTCAATTAGGTATCTTGTAATATAAAGTAATTCGCTAAGTTAATAATTTTTACTCCATTTTTGGTATTATAAGATAATCATTAGGTTTGATGGTGTAATAATAAATTAAAAACTCTTCAATCCGCCAATTAATTATATTTTTGGAATTAGATCTACAGTGGACCTCCGGTAATCCGACAAACATTATGCAGGGCAGTGTCGGATTATCGAATTTGTCGGATTATAGACCACTGCCTAAGACCCCCTATAGTCCGGATTTTTTTACAAAAGAGTACCTTGTAATCCGACAAATTACATATGTATCCAATGATAAGATTCTATATGTTATATTGTAATATGTATTCAAAGTCATGTCGGATTACAGGGGGCGTCGGATTAGACAGGGGCCGGATTATCGGGGGTCCACTGTATTTCAATGAGAAACATGGATCGGACTTTTTAAAACAATTGACAATGACAGAACGATTTGACAGATCGAAATTAGGCACCGACATTGAATTATCAGAACATGATTTATAAATTAGATTATTTTGTGATATTGATAATTTTTTTTCACGGCTTAGTACTAAATATAGTCTAGGTACATCTTTTTTTATTTCATAAATTCATATTAATGTTGTTGTTGTTGTTCCATTTTAAGGCCACAGCCACGTCCTTAGTTCTCCATTTCCATAAAATTATAATAAGACAAAGCCAAGTAACTATTCACTAATATCTACATTATTTCCCTGATAATTGTGTGTGTTGTTGGTATATTTTTGTATTTTTCATATATTATTTCTTATATATGTATGTTTTCTTAAATTGTTTCCACGATATTTTTTAACTATAAATGTAAGTATAGTACGGGAGCCCAAGCAGGGATTTCGGATGTAACTCGGGCGCGTCAGTTTTATAGTAGGGGAGAATCCTTGTACCCTGTTAGGTACTTTCACCAAGTCTGCATCCTCAATACAGTGGGGTGCGTTCAGAACACTCGGTCAGATTAGTAAAAAAAAAATTGATCCACAAAACAAGTGAGGCGCATCAAATTTGAACAAAATAAGTTTATTAAATGCAGAAAACAAAATTATTTGGTATTTAAAATTACTTTTATTTTTTAGATTATTCAATGAAGTTTTGAGGTTTTTGTATATTTTATCTAAATTATTTTAACTAGAAGTGTCGGGCTGCATAGGATACCTTTAAAGACCGCAGCCGTCAATTTTGTTTACTATAAGAATATCGCTGCCGTCACATTGACGTAAAGGAATCTCATATACCACAAATATAATAATGGTTTTTTATATGGATTTAAGCTGATAATAACAAATTAGAAAAAGTAGTTTAGAGAAACTTATGTGCAATAATAATGTAGGTTAAAATTGATTAAAAATATAATTATCACAATGCATTGTGTCAATCAAAAAGACAAGAAAAAACAAGAAAGATGACACTGACAGATTGAACGTCAAAACCTCAAATCTGCTTAAATAAGTATTTTCGGCTTGTAGAATCGACCGCCACAGTAGTAAAATACGAAAAGAAACAAAAACATAGTTTGTAAAATATTTAAGAATGAAATCGCCGTGCCGTCAAATTGACGGCGTTGGTCTTTCTAGTGTTAAAAATTGTTTATAGTAATATTAAAACTTGTAACATAGGAAGCAAAGAAGGCACGAAGGAATATATAACACAATTTTTTTAAATATATATTTTTAATTATTTACAAATGTCTATCAAAAATCCCATATTTTGTTACAGTACACCTAGATTAATAAATTCTTCGGGAATAGTTAAGAATCTCTTTTATACTAATCACCAAGCTGGAACTTTACTTCAACCAACGCAATACCTTTCCCATCAATAACTGATGCTTTACCCCCATCAACTGACACCTGCACCAAAAACGAAGCCACGACCAAAACCATAAGTTTTATTATCTTCGCAATCTGCATCAAAATCGCTTCTAGAAAATACTATATCTGAATCTAATATCATTTGTTTTAAGAATTCTGATAACGTATCGTAATATTGATCTAAAAGATGGTTTCTTCGGAAATTCGTGTTTTGTTGCTGTGGCTGTGAAGATAAGGCAAAAGAGATCTGTCGATGGAGAGACATGTAGGTTCTGATAGTCGATCGGTATGTAGCTTGATTTGCCTTTCTATAAAATAAAACATATTATCCCTACTAATATTATAAATGTGAATGTGAGTTTGTTTGTTACGTTCTCACGCAACTTTCATCATGAAACTTTGTACACATATTTTTGGAGGTACTACAAGTAACATAGGATACTTTTTATTTTAAAAAAATTGACTTTTTACTATAGTTTCAAACTGATTATAGTTTCAGCTGTTTGGAATAATATTGATTCATTTCTATTGAAACGATCTCTGATACTTATTTAATGACTTTAATGCGAGCGAAGCCGCGGGTAAAAGCTAGTTGTTTAATAAAAGGCTGGGTTTAACTGAACTGAGCAGGAATTCCTTCTTTTTTTTTTCTTTTTTTAGGACTTAATATAGTGGCTTGGCTTTAGTTGAGGACCCCAAGCCTGTACGAATAACGAAAAGGTTAGGCTAGGTTAGAGTTGGCTCTGTATTAAGTACAAAGTTATAGCTTGGCTATTAGTTAATCTGGTATAAAATTACGTCTTTTAAAACTATATTCGGTCCTAAAAAACAAAAAGAAAGAAAAAATAATTCCTACTCAGTTCAGCTAAACCCGTACCAACATATTTGTTAATTATAACTTTAAAAAATACATACTAATCATTTCTAATACATATGTGGCTATAAAAATACACTGACAGACTAAACGTCAAAACCTCCTTCTTAAATGATATTTTCGGCTTGAAGAATCGACCGCTACAATTCCTATCAGCTCGGCTAAACCCGTAAAATATTTTAAAACTATGTCTCAAGTACTCAGGAACAAAAATAAATCTAGTAATTGCTTTTAAGCTATAGCTCAAATTTTTATATAGAAATAAAGCAAAAAAAAATGTGAGCCGTCACGGGACGCCTGGCAGATGTGAAACATCTTATTAAAACCTATGCTCAATAAACAAGATTACAACCTAATTAGTCTAAAAATTAAATACTAGGAACAATATTTATTTAAAAAAATTTATTTATATCTAATAATTGCTTAAATGATATAGATTTCAACGCGATAAAATAAGCGTAAAATTTTTATATAGAAATAATGTTTCACATCAAAAACTTACGTCCGTCCGCTTGATAAAATATGTAATATCTAGTGTCATTGACCTTTATAGTATTTGGGTAATATTGAGCAATAAATCCAAAAAAAAACAGGTAAATGCATTTATAAAAACAAAAAAAATATATGTAAATATTCTTAAACACTAATTATTAAATACATTATGTTATCTCGATAAGTTACCGCTTAAAATAATGCCAAAAAATAATTAGATACTAAGATAATAATCAATTGAAAAATCATTAATGTATAAAAGACGAAATCGAATATATTGATTCAATATTCATTCATAAATCAACAATGACGAAACAAGAAAAAGTGTTGAGAGATCTCCTTGAAAAAATCGCAAAAGAGCAAAAGTTAAAAGATCCACAAATCCAAATTAAACCAATCACAAGCGAGGGGGCTAATTATACATCGGCAATATTCAAAATTACTATAACATCAACCAATCGCGAGCCGTTAAAATTATTCGCCAAAGTGGCAACGTTAGCGGAGGCATTCAGACCACAGTTTAATGCTGATCATTTGTTTGAAGTAGAAAGGGTAGTGTACAACGATGTGGTTAAAGCATATGACAAACTGCAAGAACAAAACGGAATCCCTTTGGAAGAACGATTTAGATTTCCAGTTATGTATGGATATAACCCGACTAAAATGGAAGAGACATTAGTGCTTGAAGATTTAACCGAACAAGGGTTTATATTATTTGATAGGATTAAACCTATTAATTGGGAATATGCCGCAAAAAGTGTTGAACAGCTGGCTAAACTTCACGCGTTATCATTCGCATACAAAAGCGTATATCCAGAGGAATACCAAAAAGTCTTTGAGAAGTTAGCTTTAATGGAGCCTTCTACTGCATCCAGTGGTGTCATGTGGAAGAAGATAGAACAAACAGTGATGAATACTCTCCCAGAAGAATATAAAGAAAGGTTTGTGAAGTACATAGAGAATAAAAAAGAGAAATACACTGAAGTTTTTCAAAAATATTACGGTCCAGGACATCGTGACGTCATTGTACATGGGGATTACAGAAACAGCAACATAATGTTTACACGACAAGTAAGTGTGTATTGTTAGTTAGTTTATCTGTCAAATTGACAGTTCATAATTCTTGCCAGATTAAAAAAATCGAATTTAATTGCCAGACTATATTTGTATGTTTATTTTTCAGAATGGTAAAGTGAAAAGCGTGATACCAGTTGATTATCAAACAATGAGAATCAGTAATCCAGTGACGGACTTGCTATACTTTATATATACGGGCACTGATGGAGACTTCCGAAGACTCCACACGAAGCAACTGCTGGCACATTATTATAACACCCTGTCTTCATTTCTGCTACGTTTGAATGTGAACCCTCATGAATCTTATCCTCGGGATGATTTTTATAATGAATACAATGACTTCTTGCCGTTCGGCTTGAATATGGCCATATATTTACTTCCGATGGCTTTGGTGGACGCTCAAAACGCCCCAAACACGTCCGCAGAGGGGTCTATGGAGGAATTCGCGTTTAAAAGCGATGACAGTTTTGATAAGCGATTTAATGATATATTCCTTGAATTTTGTCAATTAGGCGTAGTTTAATCAAATTATTATATACTAGCGGCCCGTCTCGGCTTCGCGCGGGTTGACATTTATTTTTTAAACATTTAGAATTTTAGAAAAAGTCATTAAAGACATTTTATGGCAATTTTTGACAACATTGGATTACATTATTGTAATTTTAGTAAGGATCCTTTTTTCCTGTAATAGGCATGTGGACAGATTTTGAAATTGCCTTCTATAATGCAGGTACGCGTCTAATATTACCGAAAAACACAATATTTCAGTAATAAACTAAGTATATTACTTAAATATTGCGTTTTTAAATATCGGTTTTAAATTATGCGGGAAAACGCTTATAGGCAGCAAGTGACGTCACGGACCGATATACACGCAATTTGACGAACGAAGAAAACAAAATAACATTTATTAAATATATTTCGCGTGTTAAACATGAATTCCAAACTTTACAAGAGTTGTGTAGAATTTATTAAACTATAAATAAAACTTTTGTCCTTATTTGATTCTAGAAACTCTTCCAACATAAACAAATCAATTCTGGGCTTCTTCTGGGCAAATTTGGGCTATTTGAGTTAATAAATCCTTGTTCCATTGTTGTCAATTGTTAGATAATTATTTTTTCACCAAACAGCGAACAAACAACGAGTTAACTAGCTTGAATGATGTAAAAATTAAACAGAACACGAAGTAAAACAACACAGCCCTTTCCTTGACACTGACATATTTACTGGGCAATGACGTCATTCTCCCTGATTGGTGTTTCAATAAACATGGCCGATTGCAGTATTTTGTACTTTTATTTTATTGAAAATTTTAATAATCTCAATTTAATTTTAACATTTTTTCCCACTAAAATCATTATTTCGTCAATTTTTTAATACTGTCCACATGCCTATTTATATAGCCTATTTAACACTAAATTTACCAGACCAGTCAAAATGACTGGTCTTGCAAGATCAAATTAAAATTCCTACTGCGTGTAACATTTTCTTTAATTCTTCTAATCTTCTTTAATTTATAACAGAAGAATTAGTTTTATGAATTTTATATTATTTTATATATATTTGTAACAAATATATACTTTTTTGGTTTTGGTAGAAATAGGTATATTTAAGCTGGTAAATCTAGTGTTAATCAGTGATAATGTAGCATTGAAATGGTGAAAGAATTTTTGAAATCGGTCCAGTAATTTTTCAGCCAATTCGTTACAAACATACAAATCTTTCCTCTTTATAATATTAGTATAGATTAATTAATTATTATATTGAATACGGTTACGTAAATAAATTCACTGTTAGCGTCTGTTATCAGAATAATTTTTGGAAGATTCATTAGGCAGGTTCACAGGTTCGTTTCCCAATCGAGACGTAATATTTATTGATATGAAATAAATACGATTTAAATTTTTGAATGCGTGTATTTATTTTTAGTGTGTTTGCATCGTCCATAGCGTAAAGCAGTGATTCTCAACCTTTTTTTTGTTGCGGCACATATTTAACGATTTCAAAATTTGGCGGCACACAAAGAAAAAGGTAAAAATTATTTACTTACTACAACACACTGCATAAATAGTTTATGACAAAAATTTTAAATATACGAAATAAACTAATATATACTACAATAATAACTAAACGTTTATTAAGGGATTAATTACAAGCTAATAATAAAAATATTTTTAATGCGAAATTTGAGCTTGATGTTTTTTGATAATTTCATTTATATTTGGTCGTAAAAATGCGCCGACTTGAGACATATTCCTATTGCTATGCACGCCGCTTCATCATAATTTGGCACTAAGAAAAAACGCGTTGCAAAGCAAATAATAAAATAATTTATTTTTTTGTGGATTTAAATATATATTCATGTTAAAAATATTTTTCTTTTTAAATGATATAATTTAATAATATTAACATTATTATATATTTGCAAAATTTGGCGGCACAGTGGTTGAGAATCACTGGCGTAGAATATCCTAGTCTGGAATTAATGCATGTTTGGAATAATAGTTTTTTGTTTATTTATTTTTAAATTGGGGCTTTTATCTGTCAAGACATATCAACCCCATCGTGCCTAACCTAAATCTACAAAACTTAAAATTAAAAGAGAGGGAGTCGTTGATAAACCATCTTGCAGAAATCTCAACACGCATCCGATGCCGGTCCAGCCAGAATGGTCTGCTCTAAACCGACATCCAGCCCGCAGACTCTGTGCTTTCTCATCAGCGCCTTCCTCTCTTTCTGGCTTCGCAAACACTCCAGAGAGAATAGTTAAAAGTGGTTTATATTTTAGAATGTAATTAATAAAAATACAATATATAAATATTTTAATGATTCTAAATGGTAAATGATAATTCATGACTTCACTACCGATATTTCATATTATAGTTTACTTTTAGTTTTATTATAAATTGCAAAATAAGCCGGCAAGTCTATTGCTACAGTCGTGTGCCATTGTAGACCGCACTCTGACATCAGACCGCAGACTAACTGCGGTCATCTGACATACTAATTAAAAAAAAATACTTTAAGTCATAGGAACATAGTAACAAAGTTTTCTCGGCACCAATATTTAATATTTTTACTAAGAAATATTATTTTATTTTATTTAACTGATAATCACAGGTGCAGAATTAATTATAATTAAAAACGAAATACAAAAATACTATGTGTGTATGTAAATTTGAAAATTGCGCATTAATTAATATACGTGTATAATAAAATAATATAATCGTTTATATTGAACAAATTGTACTAATAAAAAAACAATTTACACCAATAATAAATCTCAACAAAGGAACATCCAATTCAGAGACGACAATAAAATAATACACAAAATCAAACTGCGACACTAGCGCGAAAGAGACGGCGATATATAAACGGACATGCATGTAAAAAGGATAGTTGCGAAGTTAATCCCATTGGCTTACACTCCACGACATTTGCTAGGATTGGCCGTTTTCTACGTATTGAACTGTCATTCACATTTTGGGGGGCTCATGGGGATGGAAAGGGGGGTAGAGGGTTGAATAGTGCTTGTATGGGGGTAGATTTTGTTCGAGTTGATTGTGATGAATCTTTAAAATTGTATTTTAAAAAGCATCCCTATGAATAAAGCAGTTTTGGAATCGATTTTATTTGAAATTATACTGTTATGACGTTTCAATAATTAGCTAGAGCACCCATTCTCAAAGTGTGTTCCGCGGAACCCTAGGGCTAAAATACTGCAAAAAATACCTACCAAAGGGAGATTATAAGGTTACATCCAAATATTCCATCTAAATATTAATAATTATATTAAGGCTTTTTCCTTCGCCAAAAAAGTTTGAGAACCGCTGAGCTAGAGTTTACAATATTCGAGTTTTACAATTAATTATTTTTAAAAACAGTTATAATTTTTAATAATAAATAAATAATTTTGTAATTTTA